>LOJH01001387.1:17588-45231 GCA_001685095.1 Ellobius talpinus
CACATGCTCATCCCTTCATTCATCTATCCATCCATCCACTCATTCATACACATGTTCATCCCTTCATTCATCCATCTACTCATTCATCTATCCATCCATCCACTCACAATACACATGCTCATCCCTTCACTCATCTACCCATCCATCCACTCACTCATACACCTATTCATTCATCAAAAACAGATACTAAATTCCAACTTTTCAGAAAGAAACAAGGCAGCTCTGTACTGGGCAGAAGAGCTATTATTACACTTCAAAAATATGTACAGATTCCAGGTACATATGCAGCAGACAGTATAATAGGAAGAAGAGGCATCAAGCCATTCATATAAATTGGTATGTGCTTATGAATTGTGATGGGCATCAGAGAGATATTATATAGAAGCAGAGAGATGTTATCCATTCTCCTAACTCATGTTTGTCCACTCCTGTACTGAGGGAAGTGGCATTGAGCTGGGACATGAAGGACGAATTTGCATCCACCAGCAGAGGCGTCCAGGGAGAAGGAGCAATACACCCAGTGTATAAACAGACAAGGTGATTTGAGGAGCGGTGGCAGCTTGCAGGAGCTAATAAGCATTCGGCAAAGGTAGTCTAAGGAAGCAGGCCTCGGGGACAGGGCTACACAGGCCCTAAATGGGGAGGGTGGGGTAGGGCTTGATCTTTGCTCATATCAAGGACAAAATAGTGATGGTTTCCTGGAGGCAGCCACACACTCACCCATCACAATGTCCACACCCTCCATGCTGCACTCCAACCAGCACCCAGCAGACAGACCATCTCTAAATCGCCCACGGAGAGAAGGGTTCGACAGAAAGTACAGCAGCAGCTTCAATGCCAGCGTGGTGGTGCTGGGATGCAGGTGACCCTGTAGGAGCAGCAGGAACCAGTCGGACCCCAGGTTCAAAAACACCTGTTCCTTTGTCCTAAAGAGGCAATACATTACAAGAGGTCATCTCTCATCCCATGAACAAGAGGCATGCCTTGAAAGACAAATGTGACCTCACAAGTCACCCCACATAGGGAAGTAAAGCAACACTTGGCCATTGCATATGAAATATAGATTATATTTTGAAGGAATATGATAAAAGGTTGGCATGGTCATTGCACCACAGATTTATCCTTTAACAGTGTGATGCAAGCAACCAGAGCTTCTCAGGGAAACTGGGAACTAAGTACAGGCCTGAAGATGAATGTGCTCTTTGCAGCCCTACTTGCTGCTGTTCATATTCTCCCATCTCACTTCATTACCAACAGCATAGTAATCTAAACACACTTTTATTTATGTCTGTCTCTAGTCAAAGCTGATCATAAATGTCTGATGGTTAGCTGTGATGAACTGTCACTTTCAAACATGGGCTTTAAAATGCTGTGCTTAGATCTGCTAGAGGGAACTGGATGGCAGGGAGGTCAGAAGCCTGTCTAGAAATGACAATAGAGAGCAAAAGCCCTAGCCATCTGAGAGTCATAGAGAGATCTGTTGTGCAGGGCAGGCTCTCAGCATCAGCTGCCACAGTAGGCATGCTGAGGGGACGGCTGGTGGCTACCAACATGAGCTAATACTGGACTAGATATGAAGAAACTGCCTCTCTTAGTATTGCCTTTGCTGCTTTCTAACTGGATGGCTTTGATGGGGCTCTTAGTGTGCTCTGCCATTTCATTCAATGATGATACAGATGATCGTGTGAATGTAATGGTATTATAGATGATGATGGTGATGATGTAATGGTGGGACCATGATGATGCTAGCAATGATAGTCATGGTGGAGAAGTCAATGGTGGTGGGGAAAGTGGTGGTGAAGATAGCGATGAGAATTAACTTATAGAATCTTCATGATATCTTAGGCACCCTTCTCAGGATTACCTGGCAATTCACTTTATCCTCACCCTGTCCCTCTGTGAAAACTGCCATTTTTGCTCTCACAATCATAGAAAGAGGCATACAAAGCTCATGGAACCTCCTCGGGGCCTTGGGGAAAGAGCCAAAACTCCAGTAGAGTTTTCAGAGTACAGATGTGTGAGAACCACACAAGACAGAGTCTCTTCCAAAGGGAAGAGGAAGGGACAGGAAGGGAAAGGGCTGGACTCACTCACCTCTAAGACACTTTCCAGATTGTGTTCTGATTCTAGGAATGTATAGATTTATAGACTGAGAGATTGGTTTTAGTGTGTGTGTGTGTGTATGCACATGAGTGTGTGTCATATGTGCATGTATACATATGTGGCATGTATACATATGTGTGTTGTATGCATGTGTATATACATGTATATATGCTGCATGCATATGTGTACACATGTGTGTATGCATGTGTATGCTGCATGCATGTGTGTGTTGTGTGCATGTGTGTATACATGTGTGTTGTATGAAGGTGTGTGCATGTGTGTATACATGTGTATGTTGTATGCATGTGTGTTGAATGCATGTGTGTTCATGTGTGTGGTGTATGCATGCATTTTTGGTATATGAATATGTGTATGTGTTGTATGCATGTGTGTCATTATATGTATGTGTGTTATATGCACATGTATGGTGTGTTTATGTGTGTGCATACATGTATGAAGACTACAAGTTGATGTGAAAATCTTCCTCCATCATGCTCCAGCTTATTTTTGGTACCACGGTCTGTCAATGAATCTGGATATCACCAGTTCAGTGTACTACCTGGCCAGTGACTGCCTGTGATCCTTGTGCCTCCACCACGCTCCCCAACACTGGAGCTATGGACACTCCACATGCAACTGCTTAGAGCCAAGGATCCAAACTTGGGTTTCCATGCTTACAAAGCAAGTGCTTTACCCACTGAATCACCTCTCCAGCCCCAAACTGGAAGTGATTAGCCACTATTTGCAGTTTCTGTGCTGGGGTGTTCCTCTCCATGACATCACCAAATACACCTACTGACTCCTAAACTCAAAGAGAGAGCAAAACCACAGAATGGCTGGTTTAAGGCTGCATCCTATGAGCCAGGAATAGTATACAATATACAGTATTCTGGTATACAGTAGGTACTCAACAAATAGTCGCTAGCTAAGAGAATGACTACAGAGTCTCGGGAAGGCAACAGGAAAAGTAATGTACTCAGCCTTGTGATTAAACATTATTCTGACAGTTAATTTAAGGCAGATATCTCTTTTTATCCAAGTTGGAAGAGCTAACTAAACTGCTAAGTGAACAGCATAAGAATTTGGCAAACCTTCTCTCTGATAGATGTTATTTAGGCTAACCATTTCTCTGTTCTGTTGTCTGCCAAGCATAAGACATCAAAGACAGCAGTTGTTACAACTGCCAAAACAATAGCCATTATAGGATACGATGGTGACAAAAGGATTTATTGAAATAATTTCAAATAAGTTTCTAGTTCTCTGTGCTAATGGAACATTGCATCAGTACATCTCAGGGCAAGGTCTGGTTTATTGGGTGGAGAGAATATTATTTTCATTCTGACTAGTGAGGACACAGTGCAGCAAGCAGGCTCGGAGATGCTTTTCATTAAGAAAAGGTTTTAACACCCTACCCTGCGTGAGGCAACCCCAAGCCAAATCACTCTTCCCGGGTACTCACTCAGAGGACAGATGAAGTTGGGGGGAAGATATTACACCAAACAGCATCTCTAGCAACTGGTTTCTAAGCCAGATTGCCTTTCCAGATGTTTGGCTTCCAGCTAAAGAAGAAAAAAAAGAAAATTCAGATTTGAGAGCAAACAGATGTAAAGAGACATAATATTTGCTACAGCAAGCAATTGTATTCATCAAATACATAGTTTACTTAGAAATTGGGCACAGATAGGGCTCAAAATCTTGGCACTGAATTCTAGACTTCCACGAGACACTTGAAAAGAGCTTTGGAATATGTTGTTCTGTTTCCGTTTACTTGGAGGTAGATTCAATGTTGTTTACTTATGGGGAAAAATCTTTAAGATGATAAGGTCAAAAATACCTTTCAGTGAGAAGCAACCTGACTCTTCTAGCATCAGAAAACCTCTAAAGGACAAGCTAATGACATTTAGCAAGGATTTAAATCGAAGACTCATAATAGTCATGGCCATGTCCATCTTTAATCCCAGCAGTAAAGAGGCATAGGCAGTCGATCTCTGTGAGTCCATGGCAGCCTGGTCTAGCTAGGGAGTTCCAGACCAATCAGAGCTATGCTACACAGGGAGACCCTGTCTCAAAAAAATAAGGATGGGATGGGTTAAAAATCTCAGCATGAAATCCTTGTGAGAAAGAAGGCTGGCCAACTATGTCACTCTTGACCCCCTATCCATTCACTCATTCTCTTGGCAATTGCTTGGTGACAAGTTCAAGGAACACACACCATACAGCAGAAGCTGGGAGAAGAGTCATATTTCTATTTGATTCTGGATCCATCTGTTATTAAGGTCCTAATCTCTTGACCTTTGGTTCTGTCATCTGAGAGATGGGAATAGTAATTTCTGTGTCCGAGGCTTGGCCTAAGAGGAGGCGAAGCTAAACAACACTGCCCCAGAGAGCATTCTGTGATGGTGATGCTGTTTTAGATTTGCCCTGTCCAAAGCAGTGGCTGCTGGCTTCATGTGGTGACTAAGCATTCAGAATGTGGTCAGTGTAAAGATCCAAAATTCCAATTTTAACCATTTCAATTTTGTTGTTGTATTATTGTATATGTGGTGTGTGTGTGTGCACATGTCAGAATAATCTTTCTCTATTCCTCCCCACATTATTTGTAGAGACAGGGTTTCTCACTAAATCTGGAGCTCATGGATTCTGCTAGACTAGCTGACCCAAGAACCCTAGCGATCATCCTGTCTCTGCCTCCCCAGCACTGGGGTTATAGATACATGCAGGTGTGCCTGGCTTTTCATGTGGATATTGGAGATCCAAGCTCAGGATCAGTTGGTAAAGTGCTTGTGTGGTAAGCACTTTACCAACTGAGCCATCTCTCCAGCCCCTAATCAGTTAAATTTTATATTTAAATGGCCCCACCTTGAGCAGTGCAGATCCAAAGGGCTCAGAGCAAAGTGGCTGTAGTTGCTGCTCTGTGGCCCCCTAGCAAAGCCATACTGAGTAAGACAGGACAATTGTTATGCATGTTAGGTAAGAAAGTGGCTCAAAACTCACATCAAAAGCTGGGCAGTGGTGGCACACACCTTTAATCAGGAGGCAGAGACAGATGGATCTCTGTAAGTTTGAGGCTAGCCTGAGCTACGAGTGAGTTCCAGGACAGCCAGGTCTACACAGAAAAACCCTGTCTCAGAAAATAAAAACACACAGACTATACATTATAAGAAGCCCTTGGACTTCAGAAATAAGAAGTCTGTGGGACTGGAAGTGACCAGTCTATCAGAGAAGGTAGGGGATGGGGCAGGCGGGGGTGGCATTCCTGGAGAGACAGCACGCCCCCAGTATGAACAGAGGTTGTCCTCTTATACAAAGCTATCTGTAATGCTTCAGAGGGCCAGGTTGAGGCTCCTTGGGATACTGGGGTACCATGAGTTTCAACCAGGAAAGAAGCCTGAGGCTAGCATATAAAGGATGCCTAGACAGGGATTGTCCGTGCTGTGGGCCTTGGAAACCATTGCAGGGTTTGAGGCAGGAATAAATGACTTGGTGGATTATGTAACCTGAATTATTAAATGTAGCTTCCTCAGCCACTGTTTCGCCATCATAGCTGTGGGCGTTTCCCCTTCTTTCCCACAGCTCATTTTCATGCAAGGTGGTCCCCAGTGGGTGCTTCGGGTGCCCTGAGGGTCATCTGATGCTTTGACATCTGAAGAAGGGGCTCTCACCAGGTACGGAGGGGTCCTGGGCTCCAACCAGGCCGCTCTGCCTCTCATTCACTGACGAAGGTTTGAGGGTGTATATGACAAACAGTCCGACCCTGTGTGCAGCAAGAGAAGGACACACTTAGGCAGGGCTCTCAGCTGTGCCTTCTGGGTTTGTGTTAAGTGCTCTCTACATGATCCACTCGAGTGGGGCTTCTAGTGAAAGTCCGAGGAAAATGGGATTTTTCTGGGATCAGCACAGAGTTTCTAGAGACTTCTAAATCTCTAAATCTATCAGGGTTGGTTAAAGAAGTTAACTCTGGTTCTTCCAGGCCAACTTTTCAGATAGGAGTGAAGAAGAAAGGATGGGGTGTGGAACTGTCTGACCATCCTGAGGGAACTCAGAGGAGGGAGACACAAGGGGCCATTCCTGCTAAGGGTTACTGTGGGAACGGATGATCTTGAGTCCTTGGGATGGGCGTGTGCCTACTTGAGGCTGGAAAATCAGCCTCTTCCAACCTGAATCAAGCAAATCCACTCTTGTCCCAACGCTCCTCCCTGGCTACAGATCTCTACAAAGGCCTAGGTTTTGATAAGTATGGGGGTGGGGCAGGCATACTCCCATGTAAAACAGTTCCAGGCTCTTCCACCTGTACTGCCACCACTCCCAGGAGCTTGTTCAAGTACCTGAGTAAGTCCCGGATGTTAAAGTGGCCCTTCAGTTGACAGCCCAGAATGGCGATGATGGTGGAGACCTTGGACAGGGCCAGGCTTGGTTCATTGAAGAGGAATATGAGCTTGGGTACCAGCTGTGCCTGGTGGGCTACTTCAGCATTCCTGGGTCCTTCCCTGGTGAGCCCGGGAGAGAGGCAGTAAAAGCTTTGGCCGGAATGAACCAAATTCTTTCTGTTTCTGCTAAAAAGGCTTTCCAAGCTAGGTTTGTTTCATGGCCCTCTGACTCCAGTGTTCTCCTGGCAACTAGTCAAGATGCTATAAGACGCCCATCAGGTATGTGTCTGCCAAGTGTCGGAGTTGCTGGAGCAGGTGCTGATTGTCCCTTCCCATCCTTGGAAACCGCCTTTAAAGATAACCCCAATTACTGACTTGAATTCTGAGCCTCAGGGAGAGCTAATGCCGGCCTCAGAAAAGCCAGAACAAAGGCAACAGACACACATGTGACCCAAGAGCACTTTCCAACAAGGAGCAGAAGCAACAGCGACATGCAGAGCCCATCTGCATGCCTGATCTTCCTGCCCACCCTAAACCACAAAGTGGATGAGCCAGAGGAGAGAGATGGAATTCAAGTGCCCACACCCCTCCTCAGGATAATCACGATCTTATTTCCAGTAAGTTCTACTCCTCTAAAGATGAGAGCCACAAGGGCAATGTCTGTTACTTAGACAACAGGTACAGAAAGTAGAGAATGTGGAGGGTGGGTAGGTGGATGTGTGTGGGGGGGTGCTCCTTTGGCATATTCTTGTTGGCATTAGCATCTTCAGTTCTGCAGAGTTTTGCATTCCAGACACAAATGGGAAGAGATCACAGAACTATGTGACAGAAAAGACCCCAAACCTTCCACCCAAAAGCTGGGGCTCCCTAGGCAGAGAGACAGTCATAGGAGTTTGGATGAAAACTTTATTTACGAACACATTCATAAGAATGACGACATTAACAGTTACTAGATCGCAGGCAGAGGGATAGTCCACAGCTCTGCTGCCCCTTTCTCCCTCCACAGCCCTTATGTATTTGCCATAAGCCCTCAATAATACTCTTCAGCCTCTGGAAAGGCAAAGCCATGCTCTTAGGCTGGCCATGGGACCGCAGTGGCCCATCAGGACTCAGTCCTGCCCTAAGACTATGGAGTAAAACCCATGGAGGGTGCCCAGCAAAGAGGAAAACTCGAGGAGGTGTCCCACAGCCGCTTGGCTACCACAGAAGAATGTCTGCCCAAGTGAAGCAGTGCACACTGAACGAAGGTTGAGAGGGGCAGAGGGACTTAAGTGGTACCCTAGCATCTTTCAGGCTATATGCCCTCCACTTAACAGATGCTAATGAACTTCTTGACTACTTCCTCCAGCCCCTCCGTTTCCAGCCCCCTCCTTCCTGCATTCTGTCTTCCTCAAAAATTCTAGGGTTTCATTTCTGCCATTTGAACCTCCAAGTGGCTGTTTCAAAGTGACTTGGAGGTTAATTAGAGAAACAATGGACAGAGAGCAGCTCAGGGCCTAAAGCAGCTACATCTTCTGCAGGTCATCTCACCACTAGCTGAGCCCTAACTCGCCCAACTCAGGGCTAGTCCTTAAGGCTATAGATCTCTATTCCCCAGCACCCGTCCTCCCGAGGTCTGTCTGTCAGAGGAGAAAGACCTTCCCACTGCTCCACAGGGCAAGGTGAGGACCCAGAATACTGGGAGGTTGCAGACGATACAGATGCCGGACCACTGGTTGTCCAGTCCCCTTAGCCCCTGCTACTTGTTTGAAGACAAAGTCCCAACACAATGAAAGACATTTGTTCTAACCCCAGGGCTACTGAAACCCAGCCAACCTTGGTGACTGAAGGATCTCCAGGAGGTGGGAAAAGAGAGCAAGCTCCAGGTTATCTGCAGTGTTTGTCCAGAGCTGGAAGACAGAACGGTCTTCTGTTAAGACCAAAGCATGGGTGTAACAGGGTCTGCTGAGTCAGAGACTGGGATTGCCGATAGGTTTACTGCTCTGGAGTCAGGCTAATATCCTGACACTGAGCCGGCATGGAGGCCATCCCTAAGGGGAATCCCAAGCATCTCTCCCATCGCCTAGTGCCTCACTGTGGGTATGGATTCTCATCAAGGACATCTCTAACAACCACCTCTTCCAGGATTGCTCATATGCTGAATGTTTGCAAATATGCCCTCTATTGACAAAGCCTTTTCCCGCCAAACTCTGAAAACATGGCCCAGGATTCCTGGTACCTAAAGTATAACTGGCCTTCACTCCTCAGAAACCCTGTGTCTGACTCTCTGTGGTACTGGGCAGGTGTGGGGGTGGGGCGTCAAAGCGTCTTCTTGTTCCTTCTGGTAGTGAAGAAGGCCTGGGTCTTGGGCATTATGGCATCTTCAGGATATAGACAGCACCTGGGTGCCATGGACACTCAGTAAATGTTGCTTGGGATGGATTGATCCATCCAGAGGTCTGTTGATCCTTCTTCCATTTGTCCTTAGAGTCTCTAGCTGCACCTCAGGCCATTCTTTAAAAGAATACTTGGAACAACAAAGCACCATGCAAAGGGATTGGAATATTATATTTAATCTTCATATTAGATTGTGCTTCATGGCTTTAAAAAGCTTTTCCAAGACACTATCAGATGTAACCCTTATGACGGTTGGCAAGGAAGAAATGATAATCTTGGTTTCATAAATAACCATAATGGATCAGGGCATAAAAATACCTGCTTGGGATCCCAGCACTAGATGGGCTGAGGCAGGAAGATCGTGGGTTCAATGCCAGCCTGAGTTACATACCAAGACTTTATCTCAAAAGAAAAATAATAACAAGATCAGAGTAATCAAGAAGCATCCCAAGGCCAAGGCCACACTCGTCAGAGACACACCAGGGCTAAACTATAAACCCAGGTCTGTGAGCTCGAAAGCTGTTATGATTTTTCCCAGCTACTATTAATATGATTGTGAAAGAAGGTGAGATGCCAGACTTTCTTACTGTGTTTTATTCTCATACACACACACACACACACACACCTGAGGGCCCACGCATCAGTCTCCAGTTTACCTCAAAATTGCAGAGCACATGCTGGAAGACACACGTGTTAGTGACAGCAGATGGTCGGAAGCCCAACTCTGCAGTGCCAGCCACTGAGAGGATCAGCTGGAAGATGCGGTGGTTTAGGAAGGCTGTCTTCTTTCTCAGCAGAAAAGCTAAGATCTGGAAAGGTGAGATGCGCCGTGAGATTCCTGGATGAGATTCCTGGACCTCTTTCTCCCATCACCGTTAGTTCCCACAGCACCCCTGCTCCAGGCCACACCCCTCTCTCTGGAACAGCCTTCCTTCATTCCCTATTCTCACAAGACTCACCTGCACCAAGTTCTGTGGCACCTTCCCTTTCTATGCCCGTCTTACTGGGTTTTGGAGATGTGACCTCTCACAGGGACCTCTACTTCCCCCTCATTGTCACCCCTCATTTCTCCATGCTTTTCCTCATCTCTCACTGGATCTATGCATTCATCACCATGGGCTCTCATGGGTGCTGCAACATCATCAGGAAGCCACCACATGTCCACATCTGATCACACAGCCTTACTCAGGCTGCATCCCCTGGCTGCATCCTGCTATTATGCCGGAAGGTGAGCAAGGCATAGCATCCACTCCAGGATGGAGACAACAAGGCCCTTGTTTCTAAAAATGCATTGCAGAGGTAAGGAAGAGGCTTCCCCAAAAGTCTTGCGTCCTCAAGAGCTTGGTGACGTAAAAATCAGGCTACCCAGCCACCTGCTAACATCTGAGCCATCACCTATCCCTTCAGAATGCAGATCACTGTACACAATTCAGTCTCCAACTTCTGGTTCCGACAAAGTTCACTCTCTGTCCCTGTTCCCCCAAGACATCCCTGTTGCTCTTCCAACATGCCTTCTGAAAACGCTGCTCATGGTCAGCAAATATGTGACATTTTTTCACTCTGTTCTGGTCTTTTTTTGACACATCTTCAATCTGACATCCTTTCCCCCCAAAAAAAGACTTTACTGTGCTTCCTCTCAAAGTCACCATTCAATCCAGCTGGGGATAACTGGCGGGAAAGATCTGCATCAAACCTTCAAAACTGCAGAGTCATGACAACAACATGAACTTGTGTGCAGCAACTTTTCTGAGTGGGCACTCTTCTAAGTTCCCCATGTATGTCCATAGGCAGAGCCAACCCCATCTCTGTATCTATCTATCTGCTAGTAGTCCTGTTACAGCCAACCCCATCTCTGTATCTATCTATCTGCTAGTAGTCCTGTTACAGCCAACCCCATCTCTGTATCATCTGCTAGTAGCTAGTAGTCCTGTTTTACACATGAGAGAACAGCACCACAAGGAGATTAAGAACTCAAAGCAGAAAATATTTGCTGAGCCCTGACTCTTGGTCAGGCTTAATCAGAGTCCTTCATTTGTATGAGATCTTTCAATCCTCACTATAATGCAAGAGGCAGGAGGGATGATATGGATTTTATAGCTGGGGAAACTGAGCCAGAGGTAAATTGTTTTTCAAGGTTAGACAGCAAGTTAGAAGATGGGGTAGAATTTCAAACCAGTCCAGGTCTATAATCTGGACTCAGTCAGTGTGAGGGAGGCAGAATGAGGCATCCTAGGCAATTCTGGAATCATCGAGGAGAATGCTACTTAGCAGACAGGAGAGCAAGCTGGCCCAGACAGAGCTCCTTGCAGCTGACTGTCACCTTAGCACTTCTGTCAATGAATGGCTGAACAAGCCTTAGGCTTGGGTGGCCAAGGTCATGAGGGACGCAAGACTTGCTGGGATTCTCTTTCCCAGAAGTCACTCCAGACCCTCTGTAATGCTACTGGGTCAAGAGAAGCTCATCCTGGGGTTGACACCTCTTTGGGAAGCTGCAGGGTCAACTGCGAGGGTGGGATTACCTGATACCCACAGATGTGCTGCATCAGGTAGTCAGACATGGCGTTACTGGTCAGAACTGAGTGCAGGACTTTCATGGCTGCATACATGGTGTGATCATCTGTTGCCAAGGAGATGAGGCCCAAGAGGATGGCAGGTCCTCCAATGTAGTCCAGGCTACTGGCGGCAGGACTGGAGTGGAACACCCTCACCCCTGAGGGAGCCAAAAAGGACATGTCATCAGTATGTTATAGCAATACTACACTGCAGCAACCCCTGGCAGCCGCCTGTGTCTCTCTCTGCACACGTACAGGAAGAAAGGGCCCACGGGTTGGGAGAGGCTAGGAAGAGAGATTGGAGCTCCAGAAGTCTTGGCAACATGTCTGTTACTTTCACTCAAATATAGTCATGGCTCCTGCTCACAGGCCACTCTATGCTCCAGAGCAAGGGTCCTGTGGTATAGGGAGGGGTACCAGTGTGTGTGGGGGAGGGGGGTAGTTGAGCTCGTCAGTGAAGAAGCAGCAAGCTGAGCTGAGCTACACTCTTTGGTCACTCTCTGGCTACGCTTGTTCTCAACTCTGGCCCTTTTCACAAGACCTCCCCAGGACACTCCATCTTGTCTCCCACCCCCAGAGTTCTAGCATGCACAAGCCCTCCTTCCCAAAGTAGAGTGTATTGCTTGACCTACCTAACTGGCCCACGGCAACAGCACCGAGAGTCCGAAGAGACCCTGAGAGGTGTCCAGCACAGTTTCTCAGCAAGAACACAGGCGTGGCATTGTCACGGGAAGAAATATTCATCTAGAGGAAGTGACAACAGTCAGTGCCACAAAACCCCTGTGAGAGAAGGGTCCAAGAGACCTAGAGGAGAGACACCCTGAGGCCCAAGGCTGGTGACATGTGTGACAATTAGTGGAGGATTAGCCATTATTGGGGCTGAAGTTAAAGTGTGGGATCACTGTCCCATTCCTCATTTGTGGGGCAATGGAAGGTGAGTTAGCTATAAGCGCACAATCTGTATACACTGTTTTCTCACAAAGAGGAGGCCATGGGTAGGAAGAACCCAGGGACAACAGCAAAACAGCACACTACCAAGGCCTTATCAAGCTGGGTGGCGGTGGTGGCACACTCCTTTAATCTCAGCACTCTGGAGGCAGAGACAGGCTGGTCTCTTTGGTTCAAGGCCAGCCTGGTCTACAGAGTGAGTTTCAGGACACCCAAGGCTGCACAGAGAAACCCTGTCTCGAAAAACCAGGAACAAAGACTTTCTCAGCTCAAGCTCTGCAAAGCCCCATTTCTACTACCGATTCCAGAGACCCAGGAGGAGAGGAATCCTGCCTTCTGTAATCAGGATATGCAGGAAGATACAACTTTGGTGCATGACAGGGTCTCGATCCTGACACCTGGGGCCCTCTGCCCATTCAAGTGAAGAGAATACAAACCAACCAACCAACAGTCCTCAGCACTGAACTCAAAAGAGATATTTCTGCAGGGATTACGAAATGGTGAGGCACATAGCATCTTTATTTACACATGCATTTGCTTGTTGTTCTGTAAAATCACTAGTGTTCAAAGCAAAGATCAGTAATAGGGTTTCCAAAATCAAAATAATATTGAAAGAGTTCTGAGTCCTTCACCGGGAAGGGCACACATATTCCTCTTTAAACAATTTTAAAAAGGCTTAGTCCTGGTAGGGAAGCCGGCTGTGTCCTAGCAAATGGGGTGAGAAGTATGGCGTGCATCTGTCTGTCTGTCCACGAATGGACAAGCACAGGATAGTTACTGAAGCCCTGGAAGCCAACGAAAGCCACACAGTGAAGTTTGCAGTAGGGAAGAGGGAAGCAGGGATGTGGGACGCTGTACCTCCTTGGCGATTAGGCGGCTGTCCACCTCATTGTAGGTGTTTCTGATGTTCATTATGCTGGTGATAGAAGAGCTGGACACATGAAGGCCAAAGGAAACCCTTTCCTCCGCAATGAGGGGTGTGGCTTCACCATCCAGGCCTTCTCCTAGGACAGCATATCTCTAGTCAGTTCCCTTTACAGAGAAAGAAACTGACCCTTTGACCATGAAATGCCCGCTGCCACACATTAAAGCGGTCACTGGGAGGGTGTCTGCATGTTGCTACATTTTGTATATCTGTGTGTCAAAAGTTTTACTCCAGCTATGTTTCTCTGGTTCCTAATATGAGAATGAGATTGGAGCCAAGCATGGTGGGGCAGACCTTTAATCCCAGCACTCGGGAAGCAGGGGCAGGTGGATGGATGGCTGTGAGTTTGAGGCCAGCCTGGTCTACATAGTGAGACCCTAAAAGGACAAAAACAAGCAAAACATTGGCAACAAATAATCAGATGGCAATCTTTCAAGGTGGACTCTTCTAGAAAATGAAGGTGCTGCAGGTATGAAATTAAGAAGAATAGAAATGTCTATCAAAGCTCTCACTTCACTTCCAAGTGGCTAAGTAACTTTGTCTGAAAGAGAAAGGGCATGGGACTGACAGACCTAAGACTTTGAGCGCTGCATGGCTACTGTGAACAGCCCACTTGGCATGTGTATTCTGGTCCCCAGGTGACTGACAGCAAACCCTTACTAAAGGAATGCTGTATGACTAGAGAGAGTCAGTGAACCTTGGGCTCCAGACCTGAGCCAGTGGCTCTGGTCAATGCCGTTGGCCATAGGAAATGAAGGCCACGCCAGACCTGGTCCTGGAAACTGAAGCACTCAGCAGCACTCAGTCGCCTTGGCTGCACATAAGGCCTTCAAACGAGGATGCATTTGTCTTTATTTCCAGATGGAAACTGACCCTCTGGACCTAGCAGAGCTCAGAGAGCAAGCTCCCAGCTTGAACAGCCAACAATCAATAAAGAAAATGGGGATGCTGTCTGCCTGTTTAATAATTGAAGACAACAGTATACTTTAGTTAAAAAGCGTCTTCATTAAAAGGAATGTAACTTATTTATCCCATTCCCCTCCTCCCTTTCCTTGCTGAGAGTATAACTCACCTACCCTCCTCCATTAGGCACTGAGGAGTTGAAATCTAAAGGCTATTGTCATTTCCTCCTCTGTGACAGTTTCTCTTGGGTTGTAAATATATAATGCTCCAATTACAAAGGCCTCCCCTAATGATTGACCTCTACTGAGTTTATTCTTTATAAATATGCTATAAATAACTGGGTACCCACTTAAAAACTCATACGAGCAGAACAGTTATAAATCAAAACACTCCGTACCTTGAAGGTGCACAGCCTGAAAGTTGCCACAGTACCTCGGGCCAAGTTTGATAATAAGTGCTAACGCATCCACTGATATGTCTTCTTCAAAGAGGTATGCGGGGCCAAGACGCCAGATTAGTGACGACTTTTGTTTCCAAACTCTAGGGGTCCCAATATAGCCATAAACATCCACAAATGAAGATGGGTCCATTGAAAGGAAAGTCCCTGGTAAGGCCTGAACATACAGCATCTGTTAAAACAAGAGCAGCACTTACCCCAGAGCCATCAAAGTTGTATGTGATGATACAATGTTAGAAGTTCATTTCCCACACCAAAATAAAATTTTATTTTATCTAAAATGTCAGAAAGATGGCTCTCAAATCTGGGAAGCACACAGCAGAACACCCCAGAAAGTGTAGATGCAGAGGGGTGTGGCACATCGATGCCACCATTGGAAACAAATTTGACAAGAAATATAAAGAAACACAGAAGTCCAGCTTCCTTGGCCCAGTCATTGCACTAAGAACATGTGTCCATTGTTGTAACATTAATAGTTGCATGAACTTACAATAATTACTGCTGCATGGTTCAAAAAGAAGAAATAAAAGGCTTCTATTTGCAGATGGCGTGCCCATGATTGTTTTTAATCTCCCGGAACTACTGAGCTCATCAGAGTCACAGAGTATCCAACCAACACAAAAATCAACTGCATATCTATAAACTAACGGTGAAACCAAGTCCTTTCACAACTATTCAAAGGAAAAAATGGTGTATTTAATAAAACATGAACAGGATCTGCATACTGAAAATTCCAAATTGATAAGAGAAAATTCAGAGATCTATGTTAAAGGAGAGATACATCATGATCACGGATAGAAAGACTCAACATGCTAAAGATGTCATATTCCTTCTCATTGGTTTGTAGGCATAATGCAAGGTCCATCAAGATATCACACACACACACACACACATCCACACGTGTATACACACATGCAGATACACCCACATACATATACATAAATATACATAAACATACACACATACACATAAATAACAAGTAAAAATGGAGAGGTGAGTAATTAGCAGATCATATCAAGGCAACATCTTGGCTTTGACATTGACCTTGGCTGAACCAATAGCTTGTCCATCCAGATATGTTGTCACAGTGCAATTCCTTTTCATTTCTTTACTGACCACCACAGCCAGGTGATACCACTGGCCACAAGTCAGCAGCTGGCTGCACCTGACCTGTAGCTGGCGCCCTGCAGAGGGCTCGGCCTCATCTTCAGGCTCCATGACATCTGCAGAAAAGAACAGTGGACCTCACGTGAGGCAATATGATACAGAGACCCAAGAGCAATGACAAGGGTGATACCCCTGGCTAGCCCACATGGGCCTTATGTCTGTGGACCAGACTCCCTGCAGCAATAGCTGCTGCCATCATTCCCCGAGCTCAGCCTCTGTGCCAGACACTAGTTAAACACGGCTACAAGCATTACCTCACTAACACGCCCACAGCCCTGTGAGGGTAGTGCCTGTCATTGCACATATTTACTACCCTAAGGCAGAGAGCTTAGGCCAATCACACAGTTAGCTCTAACAGCTTCAGTCAGGCACCTGTCAGGTGACCTGAGAGGGAAGAGTCAAACAGTCTGACTGAGTGCCAAGAATGTGGCCATTCTCTCAGGACTTCCCATAGATTTAGCTGGGAGGCAGTGACTCTTAGCACAGGAGTGATGGCTGAGGTATCTGGGCTTAGCCATAAAGGAGGTGAGCTTGGGGGTATGCTGGAGTCTGATGGGCAGAGCCAGGATCAGTCATCGGTTCTACTGAGCCAGCCCCATCAGGCTTCCAGGTACCCAGAGTTATCAACCTGCCATGTGAAAGAGCTGTTAGCCCTCTGAATTTGGGTCATTCGTGGACAGGTCTAGGGCTACTTCAGCTCCAACTAAGTTGAGTCTATTCTTCATAAACCTTTCCCTAATGATGTAGTTTGCGGTCCATATGACTAACCCAAAGTCCTACCAGTATTCCTCCTGTCAGGGCAGAACTAGTTTTCTGGAAGGTCAATGAGCATGACCTCTAGAGCCACGCAGGGCCCAGATCAGAGTGGAACACTACAAATATTGACTTAGACCTTTCACCGTGTACAGAAGTCAAGGGAGCATTTAAAAAGATAAAGAGATACAGGATGTCACCAAATTTCCATGTACATCTGTGTGAGAACATCTGGCTGGACCTCATTCCCCAGGCAACAACCACACAGGCCTTGGAACCCAGGGTCTTACCCAGGGGCTGAAACTCTTTCTCTTCTGTGGACACAACCAGGGAGAGGTCATCCATGCAGAGACTGATGGAGAAGCAGATAAAGGGCTGCTCAGTCCTGGCCAGGTGGCGCACCAAGGTCAGGAAGCGCAGTGGGTGGCCCTCCATGACAGTGGCCTGCCGGCTGATCAGAAACCAGCAGGAGAAGGTGAGTCCTCCTGGTGGAGGGAATGGCCTGGGGGTACCTGGGGGTAGAGCACAGCATAACTTTACACTCTGTCCTCTGTCCTGCCAAGGAAGTGAGTTGAGATGCAGACACCAGGCAGCTCTGACTCCACCCTGCTGGGCTGCCTACCAGGAACTAGCTCTGCATCTGGCCTACTCCACACTCCACACTCACTCCTACTCCACCAAGCTTGGGGTGCTTCTCACTGTTCATGCCAGGATAAGGAGGCTCCCAGACCTGGAGCCCTGCTGCCCCGTGCCTCTGCAGGGCATGTGGCCTTGCCAAGGGAGCAGAGAAGTTGCTGTTCCTGAGGCTTATCAATATCTAAGCCTCTGCAACTGATCCTAAGTCAGGCTTGGGGCCCCGTGGAGGTGAGGACCCTAGCTCAGCTGAACCTAAAGTGAAGAGATGGCCTGGTCCAAGGAAGCACCATGTCCTAGTTGTAGCAGAGCTGGCAATACCGAAGGCGTTACTGTCCCCACTAGCATAGCATCTGCAGCCGTGTTAGCACACTTGGGACCATTTGCAGAAAGGAAGTCTGTCCTGAACCGACAGGCCAGCCATGAACCACCAGGAACCAGGCTTTGATAATCGGGAGCGCTGACCTCAGGTCACTCTGAGCTCTTGTGCTGCACTGCCCAGTGTGATGTAAGTTCAGTGAAATGCTTTGCAAAGCATGGCCAAGCTCCCAGCTGATGCCCAGAAATCACCTACCATGGTTTCACCTCCTCCTGATGGCCCCAGAGTGTACACCCCTCTCTAGAGAAAGCTGACAGCATACACGGCTCCATTTCAGCCTGTTCCGGGCTTCTGCACAATGGCTCAGCCTCAGATGCAGCTACTCCACAGCTTTCAATGCTACCTGAGCCCTGGCTGTGGAGTGAGCCCACACGGTGCATGATGAATAGGGTAGCCGCTCTAAGGGACCATGAGCATATGCAGTAGGCAGAAGTCTCCTCGTCTGCAGAAACTTGAGACTGAGGAAAGACTTGTGCTTTCTGGAGTTGTGGGGTAGAAATCTGCCAGGGTCCCCTAAGGTCTTGGGAGATGCTTACCTGATCCAGTCCCTCCAGAGATGGAGTGCTCTGTGCTGGTCCCCATGACCGTAGACAAGGTTGGAATAAAGAGACAGCTGGAAATAGGAAAGAATTGCTGGTCATTGGATGGCATCAGCAGTCTGGGCTGTGACATCTCCCTGCTCCACCCTACTCCAGCGGCAGTATGCCCTCTTAGGCCATGAGGTTCCAAGAACAGAAAACAGTTGGCGTTGATGGGATACCCAAAGAGGATGAATTCTCCCTGGGGGTCAGACAACATGGGTAACATTCTAGAAGCAGGTACAGTAGGAAAGAAGAGGGCTCTGGTCCTTCATGGATAGAGACTCTGCCGTTCTCCACTGGACAGAGGTGTAACTACTTAAATACACCTCTGTTTGAGCATTGAGAACCAATAGGGGCCAAAATTGTGTAGCCAGTGTTATAGATCATCAGAAGTACTGGGAAATTAATAAATCATTTTCCAAATATATAAGAGTTCTCCATACCCATAACCTTCCACAGACATGTCGAATTCCACGAAGGATGGAGTCAGAGCTGCCCTCTGAGGCTGCAGGTTGCGGGGGGAGGTCATGGAAATGAGGCTCAATGTTGTCTGGAGGGCTGTGGCTGAATCTTGGGAGCTCCACAAGGATCTGTGGTCCTGAGACCATCCAGGGCATGGGCTGGCATCTGTAGGTTTGTCAGCTGTATTGGCACATGACCCTGAGGCAGGGAAAAAGAAAAAGATGTGTCCTTGCCTGATGTAGTACCACTCCTGTTCTGGCAGTATCTCTGATGTTCCTGCCACAGCCTAATGGAGCATTCTGCAAAAGTCCCTAGGTACTTCCCAAATACAGTGGACCCTCAGCCTGGACTCTGCCGATTTAGATGCTATGCAATGGTGGCAATAACCAGCTCTAAGTGACTTCTTTTAAGTCTAGCACGTTCCTCTCTTTTCATAGCATTTCCAGCTGCCGTCAGTGTCTTGCTTGTCTGGCTGACATTCCTTGCTGGTCTCACAGTGACTTTACCAGCAGCTCTGTCTTCCCTATTCGCCTGCCTCTGGCTGCCAGCTCCAAGCCCAGCTCTCCACTTTTAATTCTGAGCTGGCCTTTGCTTGCCTCAGTGCTGTGCGTGGTCTTACATTCAAGGTGTCTGTAACATCCTTCTTTCCAAACTGGATCCCTAGCATGGCATGCTCTCAGATAGCTGGTTTGACTCTGGGCATTGTCCAATGCTTCCACTCCCAGCATCCCACTTTGTTCCTGAGCTGTGAACTTTACAAAAAGCT
Source organism: Ellobius talpinus (assembly GCA_001685095.1). Taxonomy (NCBI): domain Eukaryota; kingdom Metazoa; phylum Chordata; class Mammalia; order Rodentia; family Cricetidae; genus Ellobius; species Ellobius talpinus. The sequence goes on from LOJH01001387.1 coordinate 36,961, forward strand.
TTGCTGCTCACCTCTGCCCAGTGCACCACATGGGGCCCCTGGGTTGTAAAGAAAAGAGGACCATTGTTTTGTGACCTCAGATAAAAGGGTCAGGCAGCTGCCTAACACCATCTGTCTCATGTCGGGGCTGGGAGAGGTGCTAGGACCCCAACCCCTATGCAAACTTTGCCTATGCCACTGAGCAGCAAGAAGAAAGAAAAAAAAACACCTTTTAAAATCCACCCACTTTTCTATCTTAAAACAATCATTCATCAGTAATAAAAATGGCTTCTCTCTGACTCTGCCCTTCTTTCTCCCAGCATTCAGTTCAGTTTTCCTCACCTTGCTTTGTTCCCCTATAGCTCTGCTATAGGCCCAAAGCAGTTCTTTATTAACCAGTGGTATTCACAGCATACAGAGAGGAATCCCACATCAGTTAACTGTTCACTCCTCAACCAGTCCTGTTCTGTCTCCTCACCTGAGTTCCCAGGGTTGTCTTCATGCCCAGGAGATGAATGGAGGCTTTTCCAGGCAGCTGGCTGTGGTGAGCGAATGCCAAGGCCTAGGAACTGCCTGAACATCATAACATCAAGAGAGGCAGCTAAAATTACATTGCAGGCAAACTTTTCCAGACCACTTCCCTCGATACTCCCACTCCTGACATACAATTTCCCAAAGTCACACAGAAACTGTGTGCCCTTAACATGTTATCTATCCAGCAGAGTTAGTGAAGCTGGGAACTTCAAGCTGGACTTCATTCTATGCACTATTTAACGGTTTATAAATGTATTTCCTGTGTACTTAGCTTTGTGGCCTGGTCTGACAGGCTTGAGAGTACCTGAGAGGCTCCTCCAGAATCTGGGTCCCAGAGCCACTGTCTGGGGGGTTATTTTCTGTCCCCTCTGTTTCTTTGGAAGTAACAGTCTGCTGAGTGCGAACCTGGACTATCTTCTCCATCCTGCTCCAGGGCAGTGAGGGCCTTAACTTTTCTTGCATGATGCATGTCCCTCCTCTGCTTTCTTGTCCCTTCTCCTGAGTCCTTTCTATCCCTCCTGTGTGCAGGAAGACCTCTGCAGGGTACAGTGGAGTCCTGCATCTGATCCTATTCACGCTGCCCTGGCCACTGCCCCTGAGAGTCTGGCTCTTTGCAATCTGACCCTGGATCCAGTCCAGGCCTCCGGGATTAACTCTAGATTTACCTCCTGGACACTTCCATTCCCCAGAGAATGCCAGATGAGGTTATGCCTGCTCTGTGTGCATACACATCTGATGCTGGAGCAGAGGAGCAGAGGATGCACACGTCTGTCCCTGGTGACTTAATTGTGCACAGGGTATCCATTATCTATCCTGCTTTGGGATCTGTAGTGTTGGATGCTTAATGCATGCAGTACCTTAGCACATCTGGCTCGATGGCTTGGGAGCCGAGCTTTTCAAAGATCCTGATGAGAAGCGAGTGCAGGACACTGCCACCCGTGCTGAGCGTTCTGCGGCAAAAGGTCATAAGTGTTCGGAGCATCCCTGCCTCGCACATGACTTGGCGATTCTTCTCCGATTTCACCAGGGATAGGAGGTGACTGGCCATGGAGCACTGGACCTCCTCAGAAAGCTAGGAGGCCATCAAAGCAAGCAGTGAGTCTGGAAGAGCGGAATGTCCTCTGGTGGCTCTGTCACACCACCTGTGCCCCCCACAGCTGCCTATACCTCACTGTCTCAGTTGTTCTTCTGAACGCTAGCCTCACCAGCAATAACAGGCCAGGGAAAGTCAGCTACTTGAGTTAGCCACCAACTCAGAATACAGGCTGCACACAGGAATGCAGGAATCTGGGTCCTCCTCAAAAAGGTGATCTCATAACCATTTAACACTGGGAAGCTTTCTGCATTGATTGCTAACACTAAAATGTCTAAGGATCTCAAAATCAAGACTTACAACTTCTACAAAAGGCAGGAAAATCTGGTCATACAGCTTTATGACCTTCTGTGAGGAAGTCACTGGTCCTGAAGAGTGGCTATGCCACTAAGTGGACCCACATTCCCCAAGCTGAATTTATTCAATGAATTTCTACATTTTAGTTTGTACTTGAATATCAAAGGTAGGGTCCACCTAGTTGAATGAACAAAACAGTCAACACACACAAACATGTATGCATGCACATGTGCACGCACACACATATGCACACCATCCTTTTAATATTTTAAGTCTTTGTTCTAGTTTGTGGTTTCAAGAAAAGAAATCTATGTCAGTGTCAATGATGTTAGGGTACCAGAGCAAGGCGAGGAGAAACCACAATGGCACTTACCTAATACAGTCATCCCCACCCATCCCACAAGAGAGGGACTCCAGGACTCCCCTCAAGTGCCAAAACCCACAGATGTTTGAGTCATTTAGATAAAGTGCCATGGTATTTCCACTTAGCCCATGGACATCATCCTGTACCCTTTAAATCACTTTTAGATTACTTAGGACACGCAATACAATGCAAATGCTGTACCATCAACATTCCGCTCTATCGGGAATAATGACAAGATACAAAGTCCACACGTTCAGGACGCACGCAGCATATTCTTCTGTCTCCAGTCCATGGAACAGGCTGATATGGAAGCCGGCTGTGATACCTCTCTCATGAGCACTGGCATCTGATCTCACCAAGCCACAGATGTGTGCTACTCCCATACTCTATGGAGGTTTCCCTGGAACCTTCCCAAGACTCAGTCTTGTTCCTCCAACAGATACTGAGGGGTCCTGCACTGGTAATGCAGCCACAGCCTACTCTCAAGAGAGTCACAGTCTAAAAGTGATATGGAAGAGAAGCCAGGGAGACTATTTGCACACAGCAAGGAAAATGCTCTAACACAACCCAGTGTCTGGGAGAGAAGGCGTTTCCCATGGTCCTGTGTACATTTCATGGACTCTTAAAGGTAAAATGGAGGCCAGGGCTGATGTTTACTTTAAGGGTCACGTTTTACCTGTGACAGCAGTAGCTCCTGGGTACTTAGGATGTGCTCTCAGCATTCCAACATGGACAGAGCGTGTAATCACAGCATCATGGCTGTCACTCCTCTGCACATGAGGAAGCCGAGCTCAGAGAAGGTAATTGCCCAGAGTCACATGGCAAGGGACTAGACTGATGATGACCCTGGGACTCATCTCAGAAGAATATCATTTCATCACCTCCTTGCCAGGTTTAGTCATTTGTGTAGCTTTGTGCCAAAAGATAGTACCTTCCTGTTGTTAAGTCAACCTCAAGACTTACCTGCCTAGCTCCTGCAACTCCTGTCTCAAAGTTAGGACATTCAGTAATTCCCCCCCTTTCTTTCTACCCCCATGTATGTGTGTGTGTGTGTGTGTGTGTGAGAGAGAGAGAGAGCACTTATGTGTGTGAATTCAGGCATCACTACATCACAGCATGCACACAGAGGTCAGAAGACAACTTCAATATCTGTCTTCACCTTCTACCTTAAGACAGGATCTTTTGCTGTTTTTGTTTTGTTTTGTTTTGTTTTCCATTGTGGATGACACATCAGCTTCCAGGGATTGTTGCTTTCTGCCTCCCATCTCCTAGTAGGAGGAATGCTAGGATTACAGATGTTTGTGTTCTGGGGATTGGAACTCAGGTTCTTAGGCTTCTGTGTCCAGCTCTTTTACCCTGAAGAGCCCTCTAGCCCTTTAACGTCCCATGTCTAAGTTACCTTGAGTAATACTTCTGGCTTAAAATTTGGGGGCATGCCACTATGTGAGTGACTTTAGTGATGACTTTCTTGCTGGGCATGATTTTGTTATTCAAAACTGTCAGTTTTGTCAACACCACCATTGACTGACGTTGAAGACGTATCTCATCACATGGAGCAGATGCTCCTAACACTAGCCTGGTTTCTGTTATTCCAGTGAAATGACTAGGACTGTATATTATAAAGCAGGTCCATTTAGCTTATATTTCTGGAGGCTCAAGGGCATGACACATGCATTTACTTAGCTCTGGCTATGTTATACCTACTTGGCTGTGTCACGTTCAGATGGCAAGGACAGAAGAAAAGGGGGGTGGATCATAAAGTGAGACAAGAAGCCAGAGACGACAGAAGGACCACACTTTCTCTTTTAAGACAACCTGCTGGGGTCCCTTGAGAACTATGTCAATTCCTGTCAAAGGCAGCGTGCCTATGGCCTCCCACTAGGCTCTGTCCCTTAAAGCCCCCTGGACACTGCACCAATGGGAATGGAGCTTCTACTACAGGAACTCTTGAGGGACACATTCAAAACCTCTAAAGTATCGTAGACTTCTATTTAAAAGTGATCTCTGCATAGCTGGTCTGAGCTTGCTGATACCCATGCTTAGACAAACAGGAATGAGAATCTAAAAGCGGACATGATTAAGTTGGTGTGCATCAAACAAGTCCCGTGCCATAGCTGGTACATCAAGGACCTCATCTGTGTGGAAATGTATCAACTTCCCTGCCTTTGCTTCCTACATCTTTCCTCTGATGCTGTCTCTTCCTGCATCCATGTGAACCTTGTCTGCCTTTCTCTGCACTCCTGATAGCAGAGAGAGAACATGCATCTTCACGCTGTGACCATCCTCTCTACCAGAGTTGGGCTAACATTTGGTAACTGCATTCTTTTAATTTGGGGTGAAAGTTGGGGAGACAGTCTGCATGAAGCTAGATGCAAAAATAATATCAGAATGTATTATTAATAAGAATGAAAGAGAAATGTCTCTAATCTCCAATTTTTCATTACCAGTAAGTATTTACTTATTGCTTTAGGGACTTTGTCTCTGTTTTTTGTCTTTTGACTCCCTTCCCCCACCAGAAAGCTATAATTACAATCTAAATATGCAAAAAGGAAAAAAGAAAAAGTTTTCAAAGGGGAAATGCTGACCCTGTCTAATGCTGCCACAAGTTCACTCCAAAACTGCTCGATACCCCATAATGGAGGAGGCAAAATTGATTGTTCTCATGATCACGGCAGCCCCATCAATACCAATATTGTCTTGTTTTGAATAAAATGTGCTGCTTTTTTTTTCAATGCTGGTTCCAGTAAAATGGGGTTTTAGTGAAAATATGAGCAGTGGCAGGAAACTAGTCTGGTTTCTCCCCCTGCAAATGGATTGATTTCCCTAACGCATTGTACTTCCAGTGCAGGAAAGGGGAAGGTGGTTCAATTAGGACTCTGTGGTAAGGTCAAGGGTCACCAAGCTGGTAGGTTGGACTCTCAAAGCTAACTCACAAAGCGATAGTGGGGTGGCCCTAAGTCAGGTTCTGCTTTGTTTGCCTAATAGTCAAGACTTGGGTCCATCCTGGCTTATTTATTCTTTTTCATTTCCCCCTTTTTCCCAACTTTCTTCCTAGTCCACATTAATAAGTCACAGTGTCCAGAAAGAACTGGGTCTCAGTGGGATGGTGACATCCTTTAGATGTGGCTTTTCCCCCAAGGGGCCACATGCTAGAAGCTTGATTTGTAGGATGGTGGTCTGGGATGTGGTAAGACCTTGAAGAGAAGGGGTTGGTGGGAGGTGGATGAGCCACTGGAGGTCATGCCCTCAGAGTTAGCCTAGTTTGTGGGACTCCAATTTCGTACCATTGCGGCATTTTCTCTCTCACACGTTTCCCTCCACTATGATGTCATCTGCCAAAAGGACCTACTAGAGCTGAAGCAATTCTAGTTCTGCAGCCAGAGGCTTTTGAGTCTCCTCTCCTTACAAAGCCGGCAGCACCACTTGCTTTCTTACAGCCGTAGAAAACAGGCTAACACAGCTAAGTGTGTTCAAGGAGGCTGGAGTGTTGAACACTCCAGTGCGCAGGATGCCTTCACAACACTAACCCTGATGACCTGAGAGACAAAATCCTACACCTAGAGTTGGCTTCTTCTAGAATTCTGACAGAACCAGGGCCTTTCTTATTCACTCATATTGGATTAGCTGTTTACTCCAATTTGGTTGAAATGTTCTCCCACTTGGGGAGTGAGGTAACAGGTTTTCCATGACATTTGCTCTTCTGGTTACTAAAAATTGTAAGAAGGTTGCTAGGGATGGGGGCCCTCTGGAAAGCCATTCTTGACAAGTTTTGTTTGTTTTCAAATTGCTTACTTAGAATCAATTTTTTCTCCTTCCATGGCGTGGAGCTGCCGTCTTGCCATGGTTCCACGTTCTTCTGTGCTACTCCTACAGCATCCTAGACGTGGAGTTCATCATCTCTGCTCAGTTTGCATCTTAGCTTTCTTTCCTGTTTCTGTGACAAACTAGCCTGACAAAGGCTACTTCAGAGAGAAAGGGTTTGTTTTTTGTTCTCTCGGGATTTCAGGCTCACAATCCCAGGCTACAGTCCACCTCTCTGGGGAAATCAGTTAGCAGGATTTACAATTACAAGCAACTACAATTACAATTACAATTACAATCACAATTACAAGCAACTAGTCTGATCATATCACAGTCAAGTGCAGAGAAGAAGGAACTAACATGTGTATGTGAGCATTTGGCTCATTCTCTCTGCCGTTTCTCAACCCAGGACCCTAGGCCCAGGGAATGGAGCCACCTACAGTGGGCCAGGGTTCACACCTTATACAACACAACCAAGACAGCCCCCAGGGACATGCCCACAGACACACCCACAGGCCAACCTGATCCAGACAGTTCCTCACTGAGCCTCTCTTCCCAGGTAACTCTAGATTCTGTCAAGTTGACAAAACTAGATGTAAGTGAGAATATAAGTTCTATTTGATCAGCAGAATCCATGTCTTTCTTGCTGTGCTGGACAGATTGGTCACTAAAGCCAAGCTGGTTATGAAGGAATGAGCCTCTCTCTGTTCCACCTCCCTCTTCCCAGATGACATCCATACAAAGGCTGCACTTCCTGTTAGCAGAAGCCTACGCTCTCATCTCTTCCTAACTGCCATGGATTGAATGTGGTATGTTCCTCACAGATGCTGTGTTTCAACTCTTGGTTCCCACATAGTTGACGATGCTGTTTTGGAAGGCTGTGAAGTCAGTAGATCCTTCAGCCATATCCAACCTATGATGTTGCAAAACAAAGTTACCACGTACAGAGTACATGTTCACAAACCACACAATCAAGTTACCAAAAAAAGATCCCTAATAATCTGCTTATTCTAGCCATCTTTGGCAGCACATGGCATAAAACAACCTATGAGCCACAGGTTAGACATTCCTGGGAGAAGGTGAATCATTAGGGGTCATTAGGGAGAGGTTTGAGGATTTATAGTCTGGTGTCACTTCCCTCCAGCTCCCTGCTTCCCTTATCATGGATGAAACATGACAGGCACCTCACATGGCCCTCATCCTGCTTTCCCTGCCAAGATGGACTGTATGCCACTTTAAACTCTAGGCCAAGATGAGCCCTTCCTACCTTGTTTCTTCTCAGGGTCAGAAAAGAGGACAATGTCACTAATATACCTACTTATCTCTTTCTGTTTCCTCTACCTGGCTCTGGATATGGGGGTATTCTAAGCTCCTCTATTGAAGACACCACACCCCTTTCTGACTAATAGCTAAAGATGGAGGGTTCTGCTCCAGTCCTCTCTGGCCAGTGATCCCCTGCTTATCATCAAGAGGCATCTCATACCCTCTCACCAAAGACATCTTTTCTGACTTTCCCAAACCAGCACTACGTCCATGCTTCCAGTGGTCAAGCCACACCGTGACCAGTTTATCTCCCTTCTTTCCTCTTCCTTTCTCAATTTTGTTCTCCCCCATTGCTCCCTCCCTCTATCTCCTCTCCTCTCCTTTCTCCTCCCCTGCCTCATCCTCCAGATCCTCAAAACCCTGTCTCCATGGAGTCTGTGTACCTCAGGCACAGTATGTGCCTAATAGATGCAATCACAGAATATTCTAGATAGGAGGTGTACCCCAGTCAGAGAGCTGACAAAGACTTCAGATCACTTGGTATAACAATTACCTGTTGAAGAATAGTGATCTGAGTGTAAGTTGGATAGCGTGTGTGGCTGTTTTCGAAGGCTTGGCATGAGGAAAGGTGGGAGGTGAGAATGATCACAGCCCAGGGGACATGATCTAAAGGTCACAAGGCATACCTGTGACAAAATGAGGGTCTTTTGGTACCATGCAAAGGTGCTTGGCCTGTTTTCTTTCTGCTAAATCCTGCCTCAGCTCAGCAACTGCGAAAGAGACCTAGTGTGGCACAGGGCCCTGAAGGCCTCAGATCACCAGTCCTGGAAAACCAGGGAGCCTGGAATGGCAGGACAGACCTCACTCTTGACAAGTACTTGGAGACCCACTCTCTTCTGGTGCAGTTGACACAAGAAGTCACCGAGTCTCTGAGCCATGT
>LOJH01001388.1:0-41023 GCA_001685095.1 Ellobius talpinus
CGTGCGGGAGCTGGGCGGGACGAAAAGCAGGCCTGCTCCCCTTTTCACTACAATTGGGGGTATGGTCTCTCAACGGCTATTGGTTGAAGGAGTGGAAGGAGCTCCCCCAACACCGGCCCATAAAATAATGTGAATTTCTATGTATAAGCACCTAGTTACAACTACAGTTGAAGAGTATGACAACACAGTCACGATGTATATACTCTGCTCTTGTCAATAAACTTGGGTTCAAGAGAACACAGAACTCAATAACACGGACATTCCTTTGACTCCTTTGTTTAGAGTAGACTAACAAAGAAGGGCTGGACAAGCAACGGCACAATGACACCGAGAGCCTTCTAAGGCATGGCTAGAGTGGGGACAAGTGACATGAAGGATGGACAGAGCAGGGATGAGTGACCCAACCCTGATGAGCAAGGGCAAGTCTTGCTGAGGTTGTGACAAAACAAAGGACGTGTTTTTCTCCCACTTCAGATCTGGGAAATTCCCTATCGTGAATATGGCATAAAGATTCCTAGCTGATGTGTAAAACTGAACTAGGTTTGAGATTCAAGTCATTACAGACAGGTTTCTCATCTACATGAATGTCTGGTAAGCCATTTGAAAGCCGTATCACACAGGAAAATATCTTCTGTTGTGTATCCCTGTCCTGAGTACTATAAGGACATTTAGCAGTTAGTCCCTAACAATTCAGTTTCTGCATTACCAACCCCCNGCCCCCCGCCCCAAGAACTGTGACTGGAAAAGAAGCCATGCACAGGGAGACAAGCTGAGTCTGTTGGAAAAACTCAGGGCTAAAAGAAAGAAAATAGTTTACGTGTTGTTCAAGTCGACTTTGAAATCTACTTTGGTTGGAAATGGTAACTCTGGGGTAGGCTGCAAAATGCAAGAACCATTAGGGTCTCATGAGACTGGATTCAGTCGCCACGAGCCATACCATCACATTTAGAGCGCAGCTATCAGCATCAGTCTTGGTAGAATCTTATTGGAGGAGGTGATAGCACTGTCTTTGAGGGTTTTGATGTCCCGCTCCCCAGCCCTTCACCTTCCTTACAGTCTCTCTCCCTGAGACTAGTCTTCACCCTTGACCTCTGCTGCTCTTCCTGAGCATGCTCAAAATGCTCTGTCTGAACTGACTGGAAACAGCCCTATTTTTGATGAAGCACAACTAAGGCAATGCTTTGTTTACTCAGAGGAACTTAGCTCTGAAACTCAAGTGCAGCCACTGCGTTTAAGCGGCCGCTACCCATCTATCATGAGGGTTTAGTCCTTGGCCACTCTCCACCTCTCCCTTGCTATGCTCTACTCATTCCGTGTGCATTTGTGGTTTTGAATCGCCCTGTCACGTTGTTTCTGCAGCAATAAATATTACCTGAACCTGCTTTGTGAGACTCACCATGAACCACACAGACAACAGAGATGAACAGGAAGATAGAGCCTTATTTATCTGTGTGTGTATAAACACACCCTGCGGGAAACAGAGTGAACACACATACCTCTGCTTTGAGAAAGGTGTGTACTTACAGATGCTATTCTCTCTTCCCTGCCGCCTCCACGTCATCTTTTCAATCAACCCCCTCACTGCCAAATCAGTGTGTCCTTTCCTGCGAGGACTGTCGGGAATAGTGTAGGCAAAGCTGGGCTTTAGTCCCTGAGCATGGACAACTTTGTTCACGTCTGCGCCTTGACAGCTGTCAGTTCACTTTGTGAGACTGCTTTCGCACTATGCTCTGAATGCCTTAGGGGCGAGGGCCATGTCTTATTCATCTTTAAATCCCTAGGAACCAGAGCCACACACGGCACAGACAGGCTTCCAAGAGGCTACTGGCTAATCACCTGAGAGTCAAACTGTCAACATTCTGTCTGCCCACAACATACCCGTGGGGAAGGCAATGCAGCTTTATGTCCGTGGCTTTCATCTCCATTCAGGACACACCAGAATAAAAATGATGGTGACAATCAGACAGAGGTCACGTGAACTTCATCTTTTACATATTAAAAGAAATCATCTATAAAATTAGACATGTTATTGTTAGTTCTACTCCTTGCCAGTATTAGGGTTTTTACACCAGGCTACATGATAGTGCATCCTGATTTTGTTACTTATTAGCTGTGCCGTTGAGACTATTGGTTCTAAAATGGCCCACTTGCAAAATGGTAAAAATAACAGCAACTACTTCACAGAATGAGATGTAAGGTAGCATTTGAATAACTGTTGATTCATTCAGAGTAAAATCCATATGTGATTGGCACGAGGATGTCCCAACACCGTGACACGTTGACGTGGACTACTAAGCTCCATCCTAAGAGACAGATTCATCTTTTGGATCTTATAATATTTATGGTTTTTATGGCATAAGTTATAATGATTCTGGAGAATAAAATCTGAAGCAGAGAGAAAGAGTCAGTGATGGTCTCAGGGATGGAGGAGTGCTCAGGGTTGGAAAGTTTGCTCTGGGTTTACACACTTGGTCAGGGACATTCTTAGGAGTTCAGTTTCTTCCTCTGAAAGGAGACTGACAGCCTCCTGAATGTCCTGCAGACTGTCCTGAGAATGATGGACATATTGCTCAACAACTCCTTCTAGTTCTAGATGAGCTCCCGTTCCTAGAGCTAATAACAGAAAGGCAATGGATGGCATCTCTGCTTTCTCACTGATACCTCTGACAGATTAGCTATGTCTTAGGTGCGTGAATATGAACAGCTTACAACAATAATTTATCCCCCCAACATGATAATAACAATACAAAATTTATTCACAGAAGGGATCAGGAGTTCCTTGAGATTCAAACAGGGTGTAAATTGCTGCAAAGGGTCTTTTTAATTGGGATCAAAACATTTTTGACAATTTTAGGTTTTGAAAATTCTAGCTATTGTCATGTTTTTCAGCAAATGTTTCTTTGCTCAGCTTTAAAAAAAGTGTAGTCAAACGTGGGCAAAAATACTCAGAGGAAAAAAAACCCCAACAACCGTGATTTGTCGTTCTAAATGACAAAGTCTAGCTTTCCATTTCCTCAACGTGAAGATCCCAGCATGCACTGCACTGCCAGTCCCTTGCAGCCCAGGGTAGAGGTTCAGAACAGGCTGCACAGTCTCCAAGGGAAGGTTTTTCGAGTAGAAAATGCCAATGGTTCTTACTTTCAGGGGAAGCAGAACCTTAAAATTCAGCTCAGAAATTAACAGACACGACTCTGCTCTATATTTCTTGCCTAACTGACTCCTTCACAAGATTCTATCACTGGGTGAAGTCTTATTGCCCCCAGTGATGGCGAAATCACTCATTCTGTTTCACTATTGAGCAGTTCAGCCTACCAAGAAAGGATCCTTCTTATCGATATACTAAAATTGCCTTTTAGAAACTTCCAGCCAGGAGCCCGATTTTCATTCTTAAGGTCACGCAGGACAAATTGACTGCTTCGGTTGGACAGCTTTTTGGAGTTCCATCATTTGCACTTCAGATTTAAACAAATGCAACCCTGGGCTGCCAAGAATGGTTGACAATTAAGGGGACACGTTGTCCTCGTAGAGGACCTGGGTTCGAGTCCCAGCACCCACACAGTGGTTTCCAACCATAGGGAACTTCAGTTTCAGGAGATCTGCTGTCTGACCTTTGTGGCTATGTGGTTCCCAGACATACATGCAGGCAAAACACACAAAAATAAATCAGTAATTATAATAATAATAATAATAAACAATGATAAAACTGCAATTCTTTTACCATTTTCCAGGACTTACGTTATGCATAGTGTATTAATATGGGAAATCTACAGAAGCTGGATGCACCAGAAGCCCAGTGGTAACCACACAGAACTGACACAGGCTAAGCTGGAGAGCAAACATATAGCTCTGTCTCCTTTTCTGATTTTCTACCAATGATAGGACATTTTTCCCCCACAAAGTCAATTGCTTTGGGGCTCATAAAATTATTTTACTGCTTTCTTATACAAAGAATAAAAAACAAATATTGCTTCACAGTTTGATGCTAGAGGAGATATATAAAAGCTAAGACTGTAAACCAGATACCCCAAGCTCCTGCTTCTGCCTCTGTCTCTTTGAACATGCTGGTTGTTATGGTAGCAGACAGAGCTAGAAATTGGAAGGAATTAGAGATGACATCATACTATTGGGGTATCTAAACCACTGCATAAGTATCTTTGATGCTTCCCCTGATTATTTGGCTCCCCTAGAGTGCCGAAGGACAGAAATGTTCTTGAAGTTTGTGCATACCTGAAGTTCTCCACTTCTGGGCTACAGGATCTCAGAGGCCAAGTGTGTGCTGAGAAGACTTGGCCAGCATAGTTCCCAGTCTCCCATCCCTGCCCTGGTACCTGGTCCTGACCACTAGGATAGACACTGATTTGCCAATATCTTTTCAATTGTTTTTAATGTGAGATTCCAGGATGAGCACAGATATTCAAAAGTATAATCTTTCTGAGAAAAACATAAATCAAGTTCTGAAGCCACAGTTTGAGGAAGGCAGTGAAGGCTCACACTGAGCTCTTAGTCCTGCTGAATTCCAGTCTGTTTTCTACTGACTCCTGTGGCGTCACCCAAACTCCCTTCCACAAAGGCGCCAGCAGACAGTGCCATCTTTTCCAATAATATAGAGGCTAATTGTGTTGATTTTCTATTCAGGGCAACCTGAGGTTAAATCTATACTCTGCCTCCTGAACACTACCTTGTAAATACTTTCCAGTTTTCCATAAATCATGCTGTTTTGAGATAGTCAAAAGCCTTTCTGGCTGGGGAAGCACTGCCCTTAGCAGGGATAGCAATTCTTAGAAACAATAAAGAGTCCAGCATGGACTATGCTGCTGATTGTCGGACAAACTGACCAATCCAGTGTTGTGGGATATTTGATCACACTGTGACACTCCAAGACTGATAATAAAGTTAACCTTGAACTAGGAGGCAGAGTCAACCACAAGCTGGTTGCAATTAGCCATAGAGATTTTGGAGGACCCAATATAGGATGGAGAGAATACAGGAAGGAACAGGGAGGGGCTCAGAGAGATTCCCAGGGTTTTCAAGCTAAAATGTGTGGAGAGGGTCAGCTGATCTTTCCTCCATTGCTTTCTTGATCTATCAGGTTTTCAGCCCAATATTTGACTCTTGAACTTTCACTGGTAATAGAACAGTTTAGATGAACACTTTAATCCAGAGCCAAGCATTCTCTCCAGTTCTTATCCCACTGAAGAAAATGGGCTCTGCTTTGACCACTCCAGAGCCACCAAGCTACGGCTTAGAGCCAGAGGAAATGATTCATAATAGGCAGCTCCAAACTGTCCCCTCGCCCTGCATTGCATTTCCTGAGAGAATTCCTGTCAAGACCATGGTCTGAGGTCGAAGAGCCTGTCCACTGCTACCTTCTGGTCTTTGGCTGCCCTTGTGTCTTCCCCATGTGGCCCTGTGTGGTGTGTCCTGCTTCCTTTCTATGACTTGTTAATGTAGTCAAGTTTTCTTTGTTTGCTTTTTCTGGAGCCTCTCCCGACCATAAAAGACATATCTCGGTAACTAATTCAAAAAACAAACCAAAACAAAAACAAGCAAGCAGGTGAAGTTAGGACAGCCAGTAAACCTAAAAGGTGACAGGCACCCCATCCAAGCAAACATTTGCCAAAATACAGGAGCTCTAATTGGTCCCTGTCACCCCTCGTTTTCTGAAGGTTGTGCCCAGTATTCTGTACTTGACATCTTCAGTGGTAAAACAGGGACAATGTCACCCAGTTCTTGGGTAGTTAGGATGGTTCTATAACCTGGAACTTACAAAAGGTTGAGGACGTCTGGAACAGGACACACACTGGATGAAGTAGTGCTTGGGTTTTGTTATGGTTTGCACCCTTGTGTTCTCCAAGGTTCAGGTGTCAAGGGTTAGTCTTTAGGATGGCAATGTCAGAAATGGTGAAAATCTTTACGGAGTAGAGACTCCTAAGTAATCCTTTCTTTAACTGTGGCTAAGCCCTCAGAAGGAGCTGTGAGATGCCAGTGTCCTGTTGCCTTCCTGTTTCCAGGTGTGATCTCTGGCTCTCATGCATACTCACATTGCCAGGATACTCTACACTACAGGGCCTTCCCCACAGCCAAGCTAATGCCATAGATCTGACTTTAAGCTTCAATAACTGTCTCTAAATAAGCCCCTCTTCTGTATAAAGTCAGCTTGTCTCCACTGCTTTACTACAGTATCCGAAAAGAGGAGTTAGAATTATTGTATGTTCATCACAATGAAACTGAATAAAGCACATAAAATGTAGGAGGCACTGAATAAGTACATGCTTTTATTACTAGTTATTTTTATTTTGTTAAAATATATATTGCAAAATTTACGTGAACTCTTCTAAAGTATATGGTCCAGTGCCATTAAGCATATTCATACTTTTTAAAGTTTTGTATTTATTTGCGTGCATGTGAGCACAATGCACGTATAGTCTTGTGTGTGCAGTGCTTATGGAGGCCAGAAGAGGGTGCCAGATCCCTGGGAGCTGAAGTTATAGGCACCACCTTAGCACGTGGGTGCTGGGACCCAAACTCTGGTCTCCGCAAGAGCAATATGTACTCATGTCTGCTGAGCCATCTCTCTACCTCTCATTCATGTTTTTTCCCCCCAAAATCACTATCACCTGCTCTCTAGATCACTTTCAAACCAAGCCCCATGCTATTATCAAACCCTTCCCATCTTCATTCTCCCTAAGCTTGGTGGTCATCAGCACATCTAGGACTCCAGAATTGGAATATTCTGGATTCCTCACTCATGTGGAATCACTCCGCATTTTTTTTATTTTGTGTCTAGCTTATTCCATTCAGTGCGTTTTCTTCAGGGTCCACCCAGATTGCAGCCCTTGCAGACTCTCCTGGCACATGTAGGCTCCCGAGTGTTCCACTCTGAGACACAACCACATTTTGTTTATGCATTGGCTAACTGGGCCACTCCCACCCTCTGGTGGCTGTGACTACGTTTACGACCAAGATCCCTTCCACTTCTCTTTATTTAGAAGTAACTTCACTACAGTATTTTTCTTTAAGCAAACACATTTTAACGCCTAAATTATCATCTTTCCAGCCTTGCGTTACTAGTCTGAACAAGCAAGAGACAATAATAACACAACATGATCGAGGTCAAATCATATGGCTGGTTGGAGTATTCCTTATTAATTGCCTGGTGCGTTATCTTTGAAAAGTTCAAAGGAGGTGATGCATATGGAGATGTTTCCTGAGCTGTGAAACACTGAATGAATAAAACGAAAAAAAAATTCTGGCTTTCTCGTGCACGAGGTCACAGAAAGCGTATCTGTTGTTCCTCACCCTCAATGACCAAGACTAACAGTTGTGTGTGAGTTCCAGGGATGAGCCTGGGAGTCTGGTGCAGTTGTGAGCTTGATGATAACACAAAGCCCTTTCTTGGGTGGGTTCAATAAACTTGCTAGTCTTCACTGCTCCTGGTTAGAGAATGATGCTTTCTTTCTATCTTTACTGTTCCTGGTTAGAGAATGATGGTTTCTTTCTATCTTTTCTTACTTTGCTGGTTTTTTTTCTTTTTAGATTAAGAACTCTATTTATTCATTCAATAATGACATCTGCAAGCAGTGACAAGTCAAAATGGGGAGTCTGAGGTTTTGACCAAGTCCAAAACCAACATGTGCCTCCCTCACGTGTGTGGCACTGAAGATACCAATGCATACACAAATTCAACGCAACTTGCCACGTGACCACCGCTCTTTAGAGCTCGTAAATCTCCCGTTAGATGACCGGGACAGCGTGACACTTAGACCACAATTACAGCAGAGGAAGCATGGTACACTAATGCTGTGGCCGCGTCACACGAGAGTCTTCCCTTTTAATGGATGATCATAGTTGATCAGGTTTGTCAGTGGCTTTATGTGTGTTTACGCTTGTTTGATATTCCTGCCCAGACAGACAAGGCTTGTAGTGGCTCATCTGTCAATGGATTCAATATCATATCACCATGTGACTCTTTCACTTACCCCTGTCTTCTCATCAAAGATTTTGATGCCTCCAAAGGAGATGGTTAAAAAGATTTTCTGTTTGTGTTCTCCTTTGGAACGAGCGCCAGCAACAACACCCTGTTAAAAGGAAGAACATGGTTTTTACTTTAGTGTTATCATTTGAAAATTCCCTCTGGTCCAGAGGCATGTCAGACAGCATCAGCTGGAACCACCAATCACACAAACCCTTCCTTTGCCCTTACATGGGTCTCTCCATCTTATTCTCACATCTGCTTTATGTTTTGGAGTAATAGTGGTCTTGACTGGTTTATCATGGAGTCAAGGTGTACCTAGCAATCCAATATAGGGAACGTCTACTTTGTCCTGCAATACATGGCTCAGCATTAAGATAGACTACTTGAGATGGAAACAATATGAAACTCACAGTAACAGCTGTGTTGGGCTTTTATATTGAATATGGATTTAATATTTTAAATGAAGTAAGTTACTCAGCAAAGTCTCAAAAATTATGTTTTTATACTTCAGGAAATATCTTTGTATGAATAAATTCTAGACACTGGAACGAAGCAAAGGTAGGCAAGGCCCCACCTTATCCCCTTCTCCTCCCCACCTTCTTGGCAAAACATGATTATAATAATTTATACCTGACACTTATAATTGTTACTCAGAAACATTTATATTCTCCATTATTCTTCCTTTGTCATTCTTATACTTTGGGGTAAAACACATACTAAGTACAGTCATTATTCCCTCCTGCCCAGATAGTTTATAAACTGAAGCTACATACATGAACCCACAAGAAGGTAAACCTCACAGAAGGTAGAGACGTTACTTTGTTCTCTGTCTAGCCCTAGAACTTAGGACATCTTCCTGTCCCTACTGGTGGGGCAGCAGGTGCTCATCAGATGCCCATTAAATGAGTCTGTAATACCCACATCAGGGTTCACGTGATTCAAGTTATGAATAAACCCATTTACTTCTTAAAGTTAGACTTTTAAAATTAGTTTTTAAAGTCATTTCACAGATTTCCACATGTGCTGCTAGTCACCTATCACTAAGAATCTCAAAGTCTCCATTTCTGAATCATTGTTTAAGATTAGGCTCAGCTCCCAGCAGTAGTGGCACTTGGCTTCGGGCATAGACAAATCTAAAATAATATTGACTTCACAGCTCTAGGAGGTCACAATGCTTTGTGCTGTTCTCAGCATGCTACACTCCCAGAATTCACTTGGGGAATAACTAAGGGTGGAGGAGACCTTTCAGTATAGTCAGAGGTACAAAGAGGGGCCTTGCTTATGAAATTGTGTGATTATCTTTACTTTGGATATTGGAAATATTCTCCACCTTACAATACTTGATTATGTTTCTATTCTGGACAAAGGACTTCACGATAGCTCTATTTCCCCAAATATAAGTTCTGTTTCTCATACACTTATGATTCTGTTATTGCCTCTCCAGGCTCTACCTTCGGGACTCATGGGCCCATAGTTTCAATCATCACTCTTCTACCCAAGGATTCTTGAAAGTTAACTTCTTTAAAAGCCAGAGACATATAGCTATCAGGGAGTACCTCAGAGGTAGAATGAAATAAAGCTCAGAAAATAAGATAGATTATCCCCCAAACAGAATATAATACAACTGAGTGCTAAACTATTACATGTTAACCACGGGACTTCTGGAGGTCTAGTTCTGAGTTCTAGGACAGAGTGTGGAAGAAATGCTTTAACTTCTCTGAACCTACATTTTATAGTTACAAAACAGAGAAACCAATCTTTAGCTATGTATGTAAAGGGGCCTCGCTGACTCTAAGCTGAAATGCAGCAATGGTCTGGCAGTGCATAGATGGTGGCCCCGCATATTCACACACTGTCTAGAACCTCTGCAATGCAGGAGGAAATTCTCTAATGGGTGATGCACCAGCTTCAGTCTAACAAAGGCAGTCTTTTCTTTCTTCCTTTTCTCCCCATTCTCATATGGTCTAATAGGTGCAAGTGGGCCTTTTTTCAAAGCTAAAAGGAATTTTGTACTTCTCTGTCTCTTTCCTGGGCAGGTGGCCAAATGCAGAATCGATCATTTATGTTTCTGTGCTTCTTACAGAAAAACCACTGGGAGCTGAAATGTCAACATTCTTCTCAGCAAGTTGCAAATAATGAAACACAATCGTCTGGAAACGAAGGACCTCTCAACGTGTTCAGTGCATTTGACAGGAGTGTGTTATAGCAGGACAAACTCCCTGGGCCTTGGGACCTCATGATTATAAGGGATGACAGATGGAATGTTTCACTACAGGTAACACATACACATACACACAGAGATACACACACACACACACACACACATGCGCACCCATAGCTAGATCTGTTCCAGCTAGCACAGCCTAGTGTTAATCCCAAGAATAAATCCTAGGAGTAGAGCAAATTGCTGCTTTACACACCCACTTAAACCCCGGGTGCTTCTACCAAGGCAGCTGCCCAATAATGCTGTCAGTCACTGGTACCTGATGAAAAGCTTCTTCTGGATGCAGGAGAAAGGGGATGTAGAACTCCTCTCTCCTCCACACACAGGATGCTCTGGGTGACCGCCAGGTCTGTGCACATGGAGGATTAAGGAGTGGCATTGTCCAGAGCAGATTTGCTAGGCTTCAGTTATAGCAATAAGAATCCAGCTCTGGCCCGTTACGTCATAGTTCTGTTGGGATGGTGGGAGTGGCTCTGTGAGAGAATGACACTTGAGGCTCAGCCTCTCTGGGCTGCATCCATGTCCTAGCAGACAGGCTGCATTCTGATTTCATACATGTATGAACAGAGTCTGAACTCGACTTGGGTTGGGGGTCGAGAGTGGAGAGAACAGAGACTTCTCCTACAAGCCAAACGTCATAGCCTATGTTGTTGAAGGGTCTGCCTGAGTCACATCCTCTAGGCGAGCATTCATCAGTCACAAAGCAGGCCGTGGGAATCTTCTTGCCTGACTGCCTCCCTATTCATCATTCAGGTTGGAATTTAGAAGAGAAAGAGGGCTCATTATTGAGCTGCCCTGAAATCTCATAACATGGTTTCATTATCTGAGAAAAAATCACTAACCTCTTCCAAGGTGAAAGTATGAAATCCTGATTTCATTGTTTTTAATACACTTTTCTAATATACCTTAAGTACACATTGATTTTTAAAAGTTTGTTTATATAACATCTTAAATAGCAAAAACAAGAATATAGACCATAGAAAATTAAGCAGGTTTTAAAATACTGTTCTTTGAAGCCAAGCCACTGGGAATCAACATCTGCCAGACACGCCAAAGTACCAAGAAGTACTGTACAACACAGATGAAAAATGACAGTTGTGACTTATTAAGGATAAAAGAAAATGTGATGTAGACACCAACAAACAATTTTCTGTCATTTAAATACTTTTTGGCACTTTGGTAGAATGTGGGCATGTTTTGCTTTTTCTTAGACTTAAAAATATTCCACTGACCTAACAGTGTCTTATAGACTATTTGAAGATATATAAAAAAGCTTAACTATATATATTACTAGATGAGACAAAACAAGACCAGTTTATGAAACTGTATAAAATATAATCTATTTTATTATATGTATATTGTTGATATAAATAAAATAATTGAAGGTCAAACATAAAAAGTGTCAAATCTCATTATTTTGGGGGGATTATGGATAATTTTACTTTTATTCCTTATATTTTTCAGTATTTTCAGATGCATAAAACAGAATTCTTGTTAGATCCAATGCTTTTCTAATATCTTATACCACATTTAAAAAAGTTAACAAGAAAATGTGGAGTCAACATCTGGGGAACAACTTCTTTTTCAGATGTTTTTAAGGTGGCTGGAAAAAAGAGTATACTGCTTATTGGGTTTGTTTAAGTTTTTCTAACTTATTCCTCTGGTTTTCCGAGCAAAGCTGTCTTTGTAGCCTCTAGCTGCATATCCTATCAGCCAGGCCGCCTTTCCTTTGTTATGAAATATTTGGGGGTGATTTTCAGCAATTCGAAGAATAAATAAAATTAGCTTTACACCTCCACATCTGTTGCTAGAAGACAAGCTACAAAAACATTTAAAAAAATAAAGTAGCAAAAATTCAAAATATGTGAGGGAGGAACTACAGAATGTATTGATAATTTTGTGGTTTTATTTTTGCAGGGGTTTTACAGGGACATTAACCTAGAAGAAACTATGATCCACTTAAGCAGCATGAACAAAGCCAGACTAAATACCTCCATAAAATCGTGTCCAGTCAGTATTTCTAAGCCACTGAAGTAGTTTCTTCCTAGAGAGAAAAATATGGTGATTCAGCCAGGAGCCAATCCCTCAAGCAATGAGACTGTCTGACACAGTCCTGGTGATTGGTTCTTTCCCTCCCTCGTGTAAAACCAGAGCTAATCATAAAGAAATGCTTGCACGGTACCTTGAGCTTCATCATGGAATCTTGACATAACTTGTCTCCCCGGGCTGCGGAAACTTCATCAATCCCAATCAGCTTGGCTTTGTACCGGACTCCTTCACCTTTAAACCTCTTTATCAAAGTGGCTTCGCTGCGATCCTGACCTGAAAACAAAGAAAAATAGATTCAGAAACAAGGATGCTGGAGCTTTGCTGGCTTTAAAAACTTACTGTTCTGAGATCTACTTCCTGGTTCCACCTACATGCTAGGAAAATCAAATAATAATAATAATAATAATAATAATAATATATCTTTGGATGCAAACTCTGGCTCTACCCACTTAAATATTTCTCTGAGCCCCAGCCTTTTGGACCTAAAAAATAATAATAATCACCCCAGTGAAGCAATAAACAAGATCAGATAATATGGGTAACACATCTAATTTGCTTCTGATGCAGGATAGGTTCTGAACCAATAGCCATCACCAACTAAGAGTTTATGTCCAAAAGTCCTGTTGGAATAGCATCAGCACCGAGTTTCCCGTATTTAAAACTCTGAGCGACGCTTTGGCCAGGATCCAAGATCCTCCTTACACCTGATCTCATGAACTGCCTTCTTGTAAAAGTCCAGTATAATTTCTCTGTACCAAGTAATGACATTGAACAATAATAAAAAATGGGTTTATGATATTGCTTCTAGTAGGTCAGATATGCAGGGAAAATAGGCTGCCACAGTATTTGGCAATGAGAGCCTGTACCTTGCAAAAGGCTCTCTAGTTATTAACATATTTTGCTTTATACATCAACCAAGAGTTCAAGCATGCCCACATAAAGAAAGTGATGTAGAGGTGTTTATTATAAACTTTATATCCACTCTTCAAAAGCCAAACCATTGTCCTATTGCAAAGGAAGACAGACATAAAATTCGGTAGCTTGTTCACAGAGTCATAAATTAGAGAACAACATAGCAATTTAAACACTTGTCACACTTTGCCTAGTCAGGGTCTCGACACTGGACCTACAGTTCCAGGGACTCAGGTTCTCCCAGGCCTCTAATGCTGATCACAGGCTCGAATTCCTGGTTATTCTCTCTCACGACATCCCTCATCACCACCCAACTTAAGCTGAGGACTTTACAAATACCATTACTTGTGGGCAACAAATGAAGAAACAATCTATGCCCCTAGAAACTCAAGTTATTTGTGTGTGGGGGTAGGTGGGTGGGTGGGTGTGTGACTGCAAATAAGAATGTGCAGTGTATTATGGCAGGCGTATAAAATGGTTGCCACAGTGCATCAACTAAACTTCATTTGCCATCTATGGAAGGACAGTTAAGTAGCTGCCACCTCACAGAGTGCCAATAGTAATTTAAAGGAGACAGTACAAGGGATACATGTGTTCATCTTCAGAGTAATATTTCTGTAAACAGTAGTTGCCCCTGGGACAAATCTGAACCTGTGGCTTCTAACTCCTAGCAGACACTGTATCACAGAATGCTGGGACTCCTATCAATGGCTTTGGGAAAACAGTCCTGAAAGCCAAAGATGGAAAGACATACACAGTCAGGAATGTAAAACCATATAAATATGAAAAAAATAAATATAAAATATATAAAAGGCATATAAAATTAAGCATTAGAGTGCAATAGAGGGAGATCATAGAGGCCGGAGTAGAGACTATCTGTCACTGCATCCCTTTGTGGATATGTATGTAAGCAAGTTGGCCTATGACATGCATGCTTACTCCCCAGTCTGCTATGCTGTCTGATGACAGCAGACTATGTCTTGGTCTAAGACTTCTTGGGAAGATTGCTCCTCCATCTCATATAATAATCACACATGAAACTATCCTAGATAGCCTTTCACTACTCAGACTGTCTCAAAGTGCAACAATCATAGTGACAGCAGGAAGCACTTACTAGAAGCATGTGACACACCCCACCTGACTACCCCTGAATAAGGCAGGCATCCTTATACAGATCCACACTGAAGGGAAGATCCAAGAGGCCATCGAACCCACCCACACCCACTTAGAAGGACCTGCATGCATTTGCCCAAAGTCAAAGCCTAGATTTGGGTTGGCACATATTGTGCTTCAAGCTTGTTCTTTTGAACAACTATGATTAATTGCTTTTCACCTATCCAACTTCTCTTTGAATCCCCAATTTTACCTTGCACTAGAACTCACCTGGCCCAAATCCATTGTTCCTAAATATAAACACACCAGCACTTAAAAAGACTCCATTGGAACCCAGAGTGAGTTTGAATATGGAATAAACAGGTTCCAGAAAACTAGTCATGTCCAAAACCTGCCCTTGGTCAGATACAAAGAGCCTGAAAAAAACATATGTCAGGGCACAGCCTGCTGCTGAGGAGAGAGTTAGATGAGGGGGCAGAGCCAGGGCAGGTGGAAAGGGCAGGGATTAATAAGAAAATATTAGGCCATTTAGAGGAAAGTAGGGAGCCCAATTTAGATCAGGACCCAGGGCCAAGCTAATTTGTATGAAGGGCACTTATGCAGTAGAAAATCCAGTTTCTCATTAAATGCTCCGCCATTAAAAGGGTAATTTTTCATAAGCACATCTTGAACAAGGTCTCAGTTATATTAGTTAAAAAATAAATAACAGATATCAGAGTCGTAAGTGTGTGATCTCACTAGAGTACATGCAAAGGGTGGGGGTAGGGGGATCATCCCTGCAGCTTATTCCAGCCAATTCTGACTAACAGCAAAAAGTAAAGCCACAGTTCACGACGGGCAGAGCAGAGGTGACTTGTTAAGCAAAGTCCAAGACTGCTCACCATCTATTACCCAGTGTTTACTATGTCCATTCCTTCGCCATGAGTTTCACATCATGCAATCCATTCCTTCGCCATGAGTTTCACATCATGCAATCCATTCCTTTGCCATGAGTTTCACATCATGCAATCTCTTTTTTAATATTTTGCCTGCTCTTTTGAGTGAGGCTATGTAATGAGCACTATGCCAGAGAAGACCACACCAATACTCAAAGTCAACAGCAGCATCTAGTATTTTGAACACCAGCTGTGTTGGCAGCATCCACATGCTACAACATCCATCCATATAAAGGACACATACAAACCAGGGGTGCTATGTTGTTCTCAGAATGGACACTCATCGTTTCTAATTTTAGAACATATTTTACTTCAAAAAGATGGTCCACACTTGTTGCTGTTGTTGGCTGTTGTAGTTTGAATGCTAAATGTCTCTCCGAGGGTCTTAGGGTTGCACAGTTGGTTCTCAGCTGGTGGCACTACTTGTGAGGGCTGTGGGATCTTTAGGAAGCGGCACCTCCCTGGAGGAACTGGGTCGTGGGGGGGGGCTGGCTTTGAGGCTTGGCAGCCTCGTGCCATTTTGTGCTCACCCTCTGCTTCCTGAGGAAGATGCAGTTGGGACAGCCAGGCTCAGCCTCCTGTCACCATGTCTTTCCTATATGCTGCTGTGTCTTCCCTGTTTTGATGGACTGCATATCCCTGCATCTGTGAGCCAAGACAAACCCTTTCCAACTGGTCTTTTCAGAGATCTGTCTTTTTTTTTTCTAATCTCAGAAACAAGAAAGTAATGGATACAGAGCAATTGGTACTGAGAAATTGCTGACTCTGTGGTTCTTAGGCCATTGGAAGTATATGATGGCGAGGGAGTATATGGATGAGTTTGGTATTTGGGGTTAGAAAAGCCCTTCTTTGTTTAAGGGCCTTTGGGGAATAAGCTTGAAAAACAAAAATGTTAAGAGAAAAGTGAACAGTAAAGATCCCACTCCTGAGCACTCAGAGGAAAACCAGGACTACCAGAAATTGGGGTCATTTCCATGGTCTTTGGGCCAAGAACCTGGCTTTGATCTGACTGTGTTCTAGGATGTTCATGAGTGCCTACTGTGTGTTCATGGATGTTTAGAGAAACAGCAAGTAGACCTTGTGCTGTATGCTAGGGGACAAGATTTTGAGAACTCTGTCGACAAAAATCAACAGATTTTCCAGCCGTTCAGTCATTCCACATGAAAGAGAACTGGCACATAGACAAAGAAGCCATGAGATTCTAAAGGGCTCCCGTGGAGAGAATGCACCAGAGTCCCTCACAGGGGCCCAGCAGACAGAGCTGATTGGGTGAAAGTAATCTTCAAAAATGAGAAAAGGAACTCTTCACAACAGGGAAGAAAACCTAAAATGTCTTCTGATTCTCAAACTGGGGTCCTCAAATAAGACTTTTCCAATTTGGGAATTCTGAAGTTTACGATAACTTTTTAAACCTTTAGCCAAATGTGAAGAGAGGGAAAAAACTTGTATACTAGTAATAATATTTTTAAAATGGATCCCTTGATGTGCTTAGTCTTACCTCACCTTGATATGCCATGCTTTGTAGATAGCCATAGGAGGCCTGCCCCTTTCTGAACAGAAACAGAGGAGGAGTGGATGACAGGGGACACAGGGGAGGTTGAGGAGAGGGAATGGGAGGAGAGGAGGAAGGGGAAACTGCTGTCAGGATGTAAAATAAATTAAATTAAAAAATGGATCCCTTTAAGCTTTGACTTGGGTTCATCTGGCTCGGCACGCATGCCTGGAAGATAGAGAGTGTTCGTGGGAGGCGGGCCGAGAAGATCACAGGAACAGGGCCAACTGAGAGGTGTGAATTCTTCTGCTCTCGTGGACCTGGTTTCATGAACAAGAGTAATTAACAGCACCAAAAGTAGGAGAAGCTCTGGGAGGGATCTTAAGCCAAATTCTCCAAGTAATCTGACAACTGAAATTTCAGTATCTCATTGATTTGAATTCTGA
The DNA here is from genome assembly GCA_001685095.1 of Ellobius talpinus. Taxonomy (NCBI): domain Eukaryota; kingdom Metazoa; phylum Chordata; class Mammalia; order Rodentia; family Cricetidae; genus Ellobius; species Ellobius talpinus. Next base: position 17,147 of record LOJH01001388.1, read on the forward strand.
AGCAGGAAGATACTGGGTTTATATAGGATTACGTTGTTGCCTGGAAACCTGCAGGAGAGAAAGAGACCCAGGTTCATCATGCTCTCCGTCACTACACCTTCACATAAGTGATTACACAGCATCCCCTCACCTTTGCAGGGCTTCCGTTTTGCTGTGTCTGATGGGCATTTCTGAGAGAAGACGGTCTCCCAAGCATCTCTGAGTGGAGATTATTGACAATGATATTTATGATTAATATCTGGAGTCTTACCGAGAGCTTGAACTATATAAGTATTGTGTACTTCACTTACAATCACAGCAGACCAATGTGGTTGAACTTTAGACACAGAAAGAGAAACCCAGAGAGTCTATATGCGTATGCCGATACATCTAGTATCAGGAAATAAACTCAGTTGTTCCTAAATCCGTAGAACTCGACCCCCCACACCCTGCTCAGGGTATTTTATACATTTCCACAGAGAAAATAGTTTGAACCTCTAACTCAAAAACTGGACTATTTCTGCATAAATGATACACATGCACTCTTGGCAATCACTCATTTTCTTTATTGCTTACTTTATCTTAAACCTTTAATATAAATCCCCACATAAATAGATGTCTCATAGTGCTCCTGTGCCCCAATGTATCATCTGGATACCCAAGGGAGTATTTGCATCTCACAGTTTCCTTGCAGATAGTTCTGCCTGAAAAATAGCAACTTGAGAGGTCCCCAGGGAGTCAGAGCAAACTGACAACGCTAACAAGATGTGTGTATTTCCAAAACTCTTCTCTGCTGACTTTTGCAGAGTGATGTGGGGAGCCCAGAGGCTATTGTCTTTCATCCTCTGGTGCGTAGGGTGGGCTGCACGGACATATTTGGAGAGCACCTGGAGGCCGTGGCAGTGGCTGTGCCTCCATGTTGTTAGGTCTCGGGGAATTTCATATGTCTAGAAATGAGCTCAAGCAGGAATATTAGAGGATTTCTGGTGTTTAGATAAAAGCCAGCGTTCTTCAGAAGCAGGTTCCCATCTGCCAATAGGACCCATTTCCCTTACTTCTGGCATAAGGGACACAACTACCTGTGGTTGCATATCAAAGCCCATGAAGACCTTCAGAGTCCTTCAGTCCCTACTCACAAAAGCACCTGTTATACACTTTGAAGTCTACACTAGCATCCCAACCCTTCTCACCTCCTCAGGCTTCCTTCCTCCTAGATAACTGTTCTTTCTCTTTATATTGGCGAGGTAACCCCCACCTCTGCTGTTCTCTTTTACACCCCTCCTTCTCTCAGCTCTGAATAATCCCAGGTGACTTTGCATATATTTTCTCTCTTATTTATAATAAGAACGTTCTCTTAAACATATCTTGGGGCAGTCATGTCAGCAGTTTAGCAGTTTCTTTATTGTGCCCCCTCACATGCACATGTCACCCCCCCAAGCCAGGGCCCACATTGTCCCAAACACATCATTCCTAACATTAGCCACCTCCTCACACACTATGTGCCTTATAATGCCATTGCTGTTTTCCTGCTTGCCATGGGCTGCCTTTTCTTTGACAACCTTATTTTTGCATCTTACATGTCAATCAGGTACTTCCATGTCCTTTGTCCTTACCATGTCTTTTCCTTGACATGACTTGTCTCCTTAACACACAATGCAGCCTCAGATCAAGTCTAGTAATGAGGGAGGGAGGTTCCTTCTCCCTTCTTACCACCACCTGTTCACTAACTAAAGCTAACCTCCCTGACACTTGACACCATCTACAAGTGGCTCCCAAACTGCATCCTGGTTTAATTCACCACTCCAGTTAGAACCGTATCACCCTTTATTTTCCAAATGACTGGAGCAGTGGCCTTCACACAGATCAAGTCATTAAGATATAAACTCTGACAGTCTACCCCTGGCTCTTAGAGGATCATGTGTTGAGGGTTGGTCCCCAGTTGATGGTGCTTTGGAGAGGTGGTTAGACCGTTAGGAGACAGCCTGCAGTAGAAGTGAGTTGTTTCATTTGGAAAAGCTCTTGAAGAAATGATTAGTTCTCAGATCCCTGAACTAAAGAGGTTTCTAAAGCCATGCAACGATGGATCACTTCACCATAAACCCCAAAGCAACAGGGTAGAACAATGGACTGAACCATCTAAAACCATAAGCCAAAACACTGTGTTCTTCAATTTTGTGCCTAACAGTCTTTGGGCCCAGAAGGCATTCCCATTTCTCCATCCTTTATTCCCATGTAATGCCCATTCCCTGAGTCCTCTGCTCCAGAGAGTTATCCCATGGTCCCCTTTAAGATGAAGCAAGAGCATACTCTTCAGAGTTCCTATGTGTTCTTTGCAGTGGATTAATCTCATTTGCACTAATCTGCTTAGTAGCTCTCCTCTCCTCCTCATTTGTCCATGAACTCCACCAAGGCAGAGGCTCAGCTGGATCAGCTAACCACAAAATTCCCATGCCTAGCACCTTCCTAACAGACTTGGACAGCTTTTTAACTTTAATCATTCCCAGCATCTGTCTTGGCACTGATGTCATTTCCCTAACTTCTGTTTTCTTTACTCTGTTTGATTCCATGGAAACAAGCATCGATCCAGCTGTGCCTGGTGTGGCTACTGGGACAGCATAGCCCCATGGGGCCTCAAGTCGGTTGAAAGCTGAATGGGTTAATCTGTGCTTGTATTCTACAGCAACTAGTCAGTGTGTTCCAGGAGTAAGGAACACTGAAGGAAAGTCTCTGAGGAGTCAGTAAAAACCCCTTCCATGTATAGCCTACTTCACTCAACCATGTGATTCACTTAGTCTCCAATGAATAAAAGTAAATGTCACACCCATAATTGTTTTAATGGTGGTTTTACTTTCTGCCATTAGGTGGGAATGAGTGTACCTCATCATAACCTGCTCACCTCCTAGACTGGAGGTGACTCTTTTCTGAATTTAAATCAGGCTGATTTCTCAGGCACTGAGCCAATTCCCCATTATTGAACAGTCCTCACAGATGCCCTTGGAGGTCCTTTGTTCTGGAGCAGAAGGCACTGTCAATACTGAGTTCTGACACTGGGAGTCAACCTGTAGACACTTCAACACAAACAGACCCCTCCAGGAGCCAGGTTCCCAGAGTGCGGGCAATTTGCGTTTTTATGACACCAGAAGATTGCCTACAGAGTCCCCCTGTGTAGGAAGTGGCCTCCTACTCCAGGGTGATTGCTAAAGACTGTTAATGGCCAAACAAAAGACATTTCATGCCCAAGACCGTTATTTCCTTATCTCCTGGATTGCCACCAACTATAATGAGTGGCCACACGAGCCTACGCAAGAGCCCGAGTCCTCTTCTTCCTAATATGATGGGTGCAGCTGTGAGTATCTCTTCATTTCTTTTCTTCGTCACAGTACTCCCCGGTCTAAAGGAGGTCAACCAGCACACTCCAGCTGTTTAACCCTTAAAGAGCATGTCTTACAGTTGAGAACACTTCAGTGGCACAGCACAGCTGCTATGGTTTAAGCAGCAGAAATTCGTTTCTCGTGGGTCAGGGGCTGGGAAGCCCCAACCATGTGGGAGATGGGTGCCTTTCTAGGATCGCAGATGGTCACTATCACACTTTGTGTTCACAAGACCTATTCACGCTCTTTTCTGTTTCTTTCCCTCTCTCTCTTTTTTATTTCTACTGGAGCCACATGGACGGCAGGGTGTATAGGTGGAAGAGAGGAAGGAAGGGCATGAGGGCAAGTACCAGCATGTTCTGGGTCTCCCTTTTCTTAAATGGGCACCCATTCTATCCTGGGGATCCTGTCTCTTACTTCACCTACCTACCTACCTAATATGTCATCTCTAAATACCATGTAATTGGGAATGCCAGATCTGCCTTATGAATAACAGGAGGACACACAAATTCAGTCATAGAGAGCGGTTGTAATCAAGGAGAAGTATACAGGTAGACGATAACAAACATGTGTGCTCTGTTTCATAAACTGCCTTTGCATTGCCATCAGAGGCAAGGACTATTACTCAGGAAGTGAACCCAAGCACAGGGAAGCAAGGCCATTGTGTAAAACTGTAAAACCATTCTGCCAGTGCTAGTGAATGGCACGCTGTTGACCCTCTGTGGGAAGAAGGCATTACATTTAATCTGTAGTATAATGCCTGTTGTGTGCATTTGGGATAATTAGTTTACTAACTCCTCCTCATCAGATTCTTCATCTGAAAGGGGTGTGGTTATCTTCATTTCTCTCCAGGGCTGTGAGAAAAACCACAGCTTTGCCATGTTGTGATGTTCTTAGTACTCTGCTTGACACATGGTGACCCTTCCATAAATATTTACGGCCTTTCTCCTTCTCTATCCTTCTTCAGTAATCTAGTTCACAGCAAGCATCAGTAAACAAAAGTTCCCATAGCAAATTTGCACTGTCTGGGGATTAGTGGTCCCAGTTGCTTTGAAATTTTCTGGCTCTTAGGAATAAGGGTACAATTAGGGACAGAATGTTCCAGCCCGGAGGCAACAGGAAGATCACCTTCTGAATTATTAGCATTGAGCAATGGCCCCTCCTGTTGTACTGCTCTCTGACTCCCAGGCCATCCATCTAGAAGATCAGAGCATTTCAAAGGGTTGTTTGCTCCTAGCTTGTCCAGAATCAGGCTCTCCATTCCTCAGAAGAACTGTGCTGTCTGATTTCCAAATTACACAGCAGGCTTTTGGGAGGATTTCAGGGCACACAAACAGAGATACCTCATTCTACTTAGATTTCTTTATTGCAGTTTTCCAGGTGTTGATTTGCAATGGACAAATAACTCTGTAAGCTAGCTGTGCAGGAGAGCAGGTTGATTTCATGTAATGAACAGCTGGATAGCAGGCAGAATAAGAGGAAACACACATGGAGGATATTAAAATAGAGTTGTATGAGCCTGGCTGCTGTCATCACTGCTAAAAGGTAAACCAATTAAAAAGCTAAAATAATATTCAACCATGATTCATGAACATACTTTCTAAAAATATGTCCTGGCCTGGCGCTTCTGAAAACATAGAGCCATGTTACACATTCTGTGTGTCACTGAGTTTTCAGGCCTTATTCTTATATCTGGAGCCCCCAAAGGCACTTAAAAGCTAACCATTGCTTTTGGTGGCAACCATATCGGGGACAGTTCACCATATCGGAAACAGTTCTTTCATTCTGAGACTCCTCCTTATATTTCCGTGAGAAAATCTTACGACTCTTGGAGCGTTGGAGATGGCTCACCTTAGAACCCACAAAAAGGCAAAAGAAAAGTTGTCCTCTGACCACAATAGGCATGCTGTGGCACTGCCACACACAGATTTCCACCACACACACCACGCATGGGCACACATAATAATAAAATTGAAAAAATTATTTGTTCTTAATTCCAGGTCTTTTAAAACATGAATTTTATAAGCCTGTTATATGAACGATATGGTGGTATTGAGAAATTCTAAAAATCAATAGATAATTCTCTTTGGCCAAACCCTCTTATTCAAACTAACTCTTAATACAACTGTCTGGAACCATATGTAGATTTTTGTGAGGAAAAGGGCTAAGGTTTCAGGTCTAGAAGCATCTTTCAAATATCTTTTTCATATTTCTCTGAAGAAAGCTGAAGAGATCCTCATGCTAGGACAGTGTAAGTGTCTGGTGAGAAGCCAGACTGGCAATGCCCATTCCTCCATGAGGTAGACCAGAAGGCCCTTGAGGGCAGCCATGCTCTTCTCAATAGTATCCAGCATGTGCTGGGGACTGATGAATATTTGTTTGAAAACAGGACTTACTAAGGGAAACTGCTTTAGCTTACTTCCCCAGAGTTTCCAAATACCATCCCTACCCAACACGTATGCATAACAGTTTATAATCTTGCAAATCCAAGTTTAGGTTTTAGTCACAGTGTCTGAAATCTCAAAATTTGTCAACCGGATTTACTGGAACTGTAGCTCAGGTATTTTGTCAGTTAAGAAGGTGGCAGGAAAAACACAAAAATGGCCATTCACTTCCTCAGGTATGAAGAAAAAGAATGAGACAAAAAGTGGGGGGAACCTTTTGTTGAGCAGTCATTGCACAGTTCCTCTGACATCACTGCATGAAAGCTGGGGCACAGAATATATTCTGTAATGTGGACAATGATACATAAAAGTGCTTGCTATTACACACACACACACACACACACATCACTGGGCTTGTATCTTTTTCCTGGTAACCACAAGACAAAGAGGATAAAAATTAGCTTGACTTGCCATTAAGTATAAGGTATGCGACACTAAGCTCTAAATGCTGCCCTACCGTCAGGCGCAGGCTGGGCCCGAAGCAACATCTAAGCTCTCCACCATTAGAATTTTATTCCTCTCATCAACCTAACAAGATATGTATTTAATCCCTTTCTATAGAAGAGGAAATCGAGACTCCAAGAGTGAAAGACTGTCCGAAGACCACAGAACCAGATGGAAATGCAGAAATGTGAGTATGATGCTGATTAATACACACACACACACATACACACAGAGAAAGATATACCTACACACATACACACATACACACAGACATACATACAGAAGCAAAGAAATACACACACACACTCACACACACATGCATACACACAGATACATACAGAAACACAGAAGTACACATAAACACACACAGATACAGACAGATACATATAGACACAAAGAAATACACACACATACGCTCACATATACATATAAATATACACAGAAGTACACGTACACACACGTGTGCTTGCGTGTGCGCACACTCAACAGGAAAATCCTCTCTATGGTGGGAAGAGATGGGGCAGGCTAAGGAATGGAAAGAATACAATCTAGGAGGAACTCAGCTCTCAGATGGCCTGGCCATTTGGCAACTCTTTGGCTAGGAGAATCACTTCCTCTCTGCAAATGAGGTGAAAAGTCCATCCTGGCAGCTCTCTGTATGAAACACATGCACTTCCATGTATAGAGAGCTAGCACAGCAGCTGGCCACTCTTTGTTCCCAGGATTTTCACTTCCTATGTCAGGAACTGCAAGGACCTGAACACCCAGGCTAAGCTCCTGGCCTGAGCACTATTCACCTGGGGCAATGCTCTTTCTGGAAGGTTCTGTTAAGCTGCTCTCTGGGAACTTCCCTGGACCACAAAGAGCCACCTCCACCCAAGCCCACGCACCCCTGCTGGTTTGACACCTAACCCCCTACAGCTGCCAATGGCTAATGAGGGGAGGCAGACAGAAAGGCCTAGAATTCATGCCTCAAAGCGTGACATCTTCGTAGGACAACTGAGGGCTCCTCTGGTGGAATGGTTGGAACTATCTTACTTCCTCTGAACATGTGCACCCTTCAGACCCTATCACTGTTTATCATCAGGACCCTAGGGCCCTCCCTGACAAACTTCCTCCAGCAGACTTCCAAGAGCACAATCAAAGGCAGGACAAAAAAAATCAATGCCTTTGAGGGAGTTTTCAGAGATAGAGAAGGTCTTGAGGAGAAACCAGCCAGAAAGCTTCCACAACAATTTGGGAGGAGGGCTTGGAGGTAGTATGGAGGTGGGGTTGGGGTGCTCAGATTCTACAAACTGAAACTGATATCTACAAAGTCCAGAAAAGCTCTGAGCCAATACTTCATCACCAAATGTGGCTGGGAGGCACCTTTCTGAGCACTCTGAGTAGCCAGATCACATCTGTAAAAGGTAGCACACTAGCATCAGCCTAAGGTAACCTCACTGCCACCGTCTGAAGGCACGCGGCAGAGCTGCACCTCACCAGCAGCGGGCACACAGCAGAGCTGCACCCCACCAGCAGCTGGCACGTGGTGAAGCTGCACCCCACCAGGAGCGGGCATGCAGTGGCGTTACACTCTACAGTTCACACCTCATCTCCTTTTGGCGAATGTAAGCGATCATAGATAGCCACAAACAGCCACCAACCAAGCCCTAGGGGCAGAACATAGGGGAAGACTGTTTTCAAAGAGCAAAACAAAGCAAAACAAACAAACAAACAAACAGAAAAAAACCCAAATATCAAAAGCCAAAACCAAAGCAAACATACCCTCACCAAAAGCCAGATATTTCCTTTTAACTTTTGCAATTTCCATTCCTTAAAGTAGATGCTCTTTAATAAGTTTCTAATTATAAAATGAAATGCGTAGGATTAAAATGTGAAAAAAATGCAAGAGAAGATAGAGGGAGTGACACCCCTAATGTCACCTGACAATATTTAGGAGTGCAATTGAGTGTATGGTCGTCCAGATTTTCCTGAAGTATATGTATACATAAACTCCATTTTTCAAATAAATATGTGTATGAACATATGTTCATGCTGTAACTATGGGGATGGAATCCTGGGCCTCGGGCATGCCAGGCAAGCCTATCACTGAGCCACAACTCTAGCCCTGCTGCTTTTTCTTTTTTAAACAGGCAAAGAATGGTTTATTTCCCCTCATATGTAATAGATAGTTTATAGCATGCTTAGTCTTGGCTGCACAATATCCCATCCCATAGATGCATCATAATTTATTCAACCAATCCCTATTATTGGACAGTTACAATGTTTCCAATTAAAGCAGTACAAAGAAATACAATCCCGAGAATTACTCCTAAAGGCAGTACAAAGACGCATTTGCCCCATGAGAAGGCCCACATGGAGTCTTTCACACTTATCAGCCTGATGCTTCATTATGCTCCCCCTCCTCTCCCCTTCTCCAGTTCCAGAAACATGTAGGCTCAAAATAGACAAATGTGTGAAAACAGACGTAAAACTTACCTTTCCTGACAGCATTCTTCAGGAAATCGAGGGCACCGGATGGATGGATGTGGATTGGGAGAGAGTCTGGCCAGGCTGCCAGACAAAGCCTGACAGACTGACAGCAAGTGACCCAGCACAAGGCCCAGTGGGTCTGAGCTCAAAGGCTGTGCTGGTCAATGGAATCCCTCTTTTGAAGTTCTCCAGCATCCTGCATTCATACTCTGCCTTTGAAAGCTTCCTTGGAAGCTCAGGCAGAGGTTAATTAAACCACAAATGAACAGGAGTTTACATTGTCACAAACAGTTCCTTTCTTCTGCAGGGCTACGGTATTCAGGGTCATCTCTATTAGAGAAACACAGTTTTCAGTGGGATAGCTCTGCTGCCAACTTGTTTGCAGAGTACCTTTTAAAAGTGAGATTATTTTGGTCCTGGCCGTTTCAGGTGCGAACAAGGCTTTATCTTCTGTCTGCCTTCTAAACAAGAGGGCTGTGTATTCTATCGACTGATTAAATCATTTCTTTAGAGTACAAAGAAGTATGTGTGATGAAGACAACAGCGAGGGCAAATCAATTATTTACTGAGGAGGCTGCAGTATAAATTACATTTGATTAAACTCAGAGATAAATCTCGGTGATGGGGAATTTAAGTAGGATGTACAGGAGTAGACAGTGACTAAGTGTCCCCAACAGTGACTCATAATGGATGCGAGGGCACAGGCTCAGTCCTGGCTGTCTAGATCTCCAATATGTTCTCATTCCCTAAACACATGCTCAAGGACCATTTTGTGCCAAGCACTGGTTTGTGTCCCAGGAAACAGTAAGGGACAGCAGAGGAGGAGAGGCCATGTGCTCCTGGAGAGTCTGATCTCAGAGGGGAAGGGAAGGAAGGACCAAGTAACTAAACAAGAAGCATCTTTCCAGAAAGCAGCAAGTGTTCGAAAGATGTGGAGCAGTTTGACGGAACAGGAAGTGACTTGTGTTACACTTATTGTAGATGGACTGAACCAGGGAGGCATTTCTGTAGAGAGGACATTGTGAGGAGAGGGAGTCCTGCAGGGAGGAATGGAGCTGGAACTGTAGGTGAAACCAAAGGATGCAACTCTGATGAGAAGGGGGGCGATTTAGGGGCAGGAATAGGGAAGTGGAGATGCCTTCAAGGGCTGCTCTATCAGGCAGAGCCAGGCCTGTGGGTTTGACTCAAGTGAAGAGCAAAGCCACCTGAAGCAGGCAGAGGCAGATGCTTAGCATAAACAGATGATTCTCACTGCTCTGTGTTCAAGGGAGGAGTCCAAGCAGGGGCAGGTAAGCTGGGTGACAGATCCAAGGAAGGCAATGGCAGGAAGTGGAGAGAAGTGGCCTAGGTCAAAACTGGTAGGCTGGTTAGGTTTTTGTTTCTTGTTTGTCTGTCAATAGCTATATGGTATCGTTCCCAAGGAAACCAGGAATCTGAGGTAGTCACTGTCACAGTGGGATGCTCATTTCTTCACTTACGTAGAACAGACAGAACCAACTTAAGGTCTGCAAATACACTGAGGTCATAGAGCCTATCGCTAGGGTTCAGACATGGTCTCAGTGCTCTGCCAAGGGTCCATGCGCTGAAATTTAAGCCCCACTGAGATATTTAGAAAGCAAAAATATAATCCAACCCTGGCATTCTGGGTGGGACCTTTGGATAGTGATTCACGATTAGTTACAGTCACTGGGGTGGAGCCCAATGATTGACTCTGTCTAAGATACCAGAGGGAGACCAGAAGAAACACATTGACGCTCCCTCTCTCACACCACGTGGTAATCCGTGCTTCTTCAGGAATTTGGCAGCAAAAAGGCCACTAATGAAAGGAGCCTCTAGACTGAGAAGCCATGAACCGTATTAAGTCTCTGTCCATGAAAAGTTACAGTCTGTGGGCTGGGTGTGCAAGAAGAAACAGATCACTGCCTCTACTTGGCATAGACTTGCTCACAAACATGAGCTTCTTTCCCTTCAGTTTAAATGCAGACTTCCCACTGAAAAACTACGGCTGAATCTAAACATGAGCAAACTGAAGTAGTTCCTGGTCATTTGTTTGCTGCATCACAGACTATAAGAGAGCTGGGACCCATCTAATCCATCAAGGACAGAACCTACTGTGCTAGACGCCTGATGTCAGTGACTGAACTGCCCTCCGACCACTCCCTTCCTTAAGCGTGGTGACTGTATGTGTACAATGTGACCCATCCTCTGGCTCCTCTTGATTGTACTGGACCGTAACACCTGGTCCAGGCGCTTTAATCAGAGAGCTGTATTCTTGGGAATGGAATACTGAAGCAGAGAGAGTGGGGGTGAGAGGTCAAGAGAGTGGTACAGAAGAGGAGGTCAGACCCTCTTTATAAGAGGATCTTAGCATACCACAGAAGGAAAATGTAACATTCAAGATAGCTATCTGTTCCTACAGTAAGTCAGGGGAAAGAAACCAGACTTAAAAAAAATTAAAAAGACAGAGAGGAAAGACACCTGGAAGTGAATACAGAAAGAATGTAATGTTAAGAGTCCTTACTGATTCCAAATTCCTGGGTCCCTACCCTTGGGCTCCGTGAGACATCATTGGGTTCTTATATGTCCTATTATTTAGCTCTCTTCAAGTTGATTCTATTACTTGAAGCTATTTAGAAAATGTAATAATGGATAGGAATTAGGCCATGGAATTAGCCAGTTAAGAATTCCCCAGGCTAATGGGGAAACTAAAGTTTCATTAAAAAGCAGAAAGAAATCTGATAAATAGACACATTACCAAGGCTCAAAGAGTATCAGGGAGGAGCCTGGCCTTCTGATACAGTCATCTGCTTCTCTGTCACCACCCAAGTCAAGGGGATCCTCACTGAATGCTTGGCTAAAGGAAGAGACGTGTTGGGCCACATCCCAATTCATTGTTACAGGGACGTTTTTCCTTCCCCTCACCCTCTTCCTTAGCTTCAAATCTCCTCAAGGATCTGTGAAAAAAAATGCCTTTGGGCTGATATTATCTATGTTCTATTTTCACTCCCACAGTTTCAGACAGTAAACTGTCTAGTTTTGTACTGTTTTCCTTCTCAGTGCTCAGCTTGTGTTGAATTTAAAACAGAAGCACCAATTGGCTCATAAACAACCTATGTGTGTTCACCTTTTGCAAATGAAGATGAGAAGGATCTTCTGGATCAGATCAGAGAAGCACAGGTGCCTACCTGCAGCCATGCTGATCGACACAAAGCCCCTCCCTCCCTAAGGGCTCACAATGGTTTGTGTGGAAGAAAGATTTTAATGATTATTCCAACTACACAGCAGATTGTCAGGGAGAATAGGAGGCAAATTTGGGTCATGGGCAATAAGAGTGAAGCAATCAGTGGAAAAGAGGTAAGAACTAAATCCCTTTCTGCTTAATTTGGACAAAACGTAAGGACTGGAATAGTTCTGTGAGGGGTTGGGGCTGCTGTTTCCTAAGCACTTAGTTCAAGGTACAGGTGGAAGTTATTCATCTGCATTACTTTTCATCTGATGCAGTGAGAATTATCAACAATCAGAGTTACTAGTATCTCAGAGGAGAAAAGCGAGTCTTAGAGGTCAAGACACTGCCAAGAGATCACACAGCCAACAAAATGATAGAATTCCTTTAGGATTCAGCTGCCAGCTTGTCTCAGTGTTTGTATTTCCTTAGCTCCAACTATGCTTTCTTCCCATAGAGTAGTAGCAAACCATGTTCCCCTGATGCACAGGAGCACATGGAAACAGGCTACAATTAAGATGGATGTATGGATGGATGGATGGATGGATGCCTTTGGCGTGACAACGGAAGGAGATAGCATTCTTAGTGGGGGACTAAAGAGGTAGGGCTTCCAGGGCAAATCTCTTCATAAAATACTAACACAGGGGAGGCTGAGTGTTCCCTTACTTACAATGCTTGGGAGCAGAGCAGTTTCCAGTCTTGAAGCTTTAAGGACTTTGAATAGAACTTGGCAGGTGAATGTCTCTAATCTGAGATGCTGAAGTGTCAAATTCAAACTTCGAAGGGTGGACAGCTTTATTCATCATTGTATGTTTGCCCAGTAGGTCCCAGTAAAGTGCTAAAGAATGTTATAATGAATGACCAATTATTATGTCATGTTTCTGCCATTCAGCCCCTACCAGGTAGTATTGCTATTTTTTCAATTTGAAAGGGCTCACAATGTATAGACAGCATTGGCCACATCACATATATTTCATTTGGCTGCCTACAAATACAAATTCAGGTTCCCAGATAATGTATTCTTCTCTTCTGGATCATGTCTTGTAACCCTCTTCCCTCAAAAGAAAATAAGTCAAAAGAACAAAAGGAGGAGAAACAGCTACAAATTATAGGTGTAGTGAATTTGAAGGCCTTTGTATCACCTCAAGGGATTTACAATCAAGTCAGAAACCTTTGAAAAATGAAACAAGAAATCAAGATAGAAAAACAGGTGCAAACAATAGGAGTCATGGCCCAGGTCAGTCCAGGAACAGCCAGCAGATATATTACAAGGGGCCGTGTCACAGAGGTCTGATGGAAGTAAGGATGACTTTGAACTGGCATCCTCAGAGGAGTTTGGAACGGGATGTGGGCGATTTACATAGTGTATAGGGAGGAGATGTGACCACGCCCAGCCAAGGCTAAAAGCAAAACCTGTGAAAATGTGCCTGTAGGGAACTCTCATAGTAGTAAGTGCCCTAATATTACTGGCTCTGTCTCACGAGCCAGGAACGGTACTGAGTACATTGCCGGAAACACTCCAGGTGCCAAAAAGGAACTCAAGGAGCCAGGAGCTAAGATCTCGCAGCAGGAAGCAGGCCTCTGTACCCACCGAACCCCAAATGCCCAGCTCTTTCCAGTGCGCTCTGCCACCTCTGCAGCTGGATGCAGATTCTGCAGATCTGAAAGCCAGCTTAGATTTCTCTGTGGGTCTCAGGTCATCTTGGATTGAGGATGTGATCTTGTGGCATGATAATGACAGCAGAATTAGGAAGAAAGTGGGCGAGTATGGAAGAAAACAGGGGCTGGGAATACCAGATTTTACTCTCTCCTGGAGGCAAACAACTGCCAAGCCCTATGGACCTTCAGAAATGGCTTGCTGACTCCCAGGCATGACTAGATGCTCATTCTCCTTAGTGCCCATTGGAAACGTTCCTAAGAATGACTGCTAGCAGGAGAGATTACCTCTCCCAGAGATGGGCCCCCTTAGGGGTTGTCTAAAGCGGAGTGGTCAGTCTTGAAACCACATAGATACCAACAAGAAATAACAAAATGTACCTAGCAGGTTATATATATATTTGTGTACACATATATGTTATAGTAACAAAAAAGAAAAAGAGGCTTTTGACTTCAGGAGGGGGACGAGAGAGGAGTTTGACAGGCAGAGCTTAGGGGGAGAAAAATGGGAGTCGTGATATAGTTCTATTTCAATTAAAAAACATTTTTTTAAAAAAGAAACATTTTGAAAAGATAAAAATTCATAAGACGAATATTTGCTTAAAACTAAAATAGAGATGCAACATTTAACTGCAGAAATTAACTCATTTATCAAACAACTGTTTCTAATCACAGATGAAGTTGAGAATCTTCAGGTGGAGCTGAAGGAGTTCAACAAGCTCCTGCTACTATTTCTACCAATTCCTAAAGAACACTTACTAGCTGTCGGGTGTGGGGCTGGTCTCCGTTTATTTCTTTCTCTCAAGGATCATTCAGTGAAGTCATTCTTTCTCTCTTCAGTTATGAGTGAGGAATCTGAACTTCCAGGGTCAAAGGAGCTGGTCAAGGTCATGCCGACAGCTGGGATTGATCTGAACCCAAGTAATGTGATTTTTAACCACAAGCATGATAGTACCTTGTTGAACCATGTAATTAATGAACATTATTATACTTAGCAAAGCACATGACATGTAGTAATGATTTGATAAAAGTGGCAGGAGACAGATGGAGGGAAGGAAGGAGGCTGACAGAGGATAAATAGCACAGGGCATATTCATTCACGACGGCACGTAATTCCAGGGAGAGACCTGGCAGGTCAAGTGCTTGTTATTAAGCTCTTTCTATAAACAGAGAGAGGTTCAGGCAGGTGCTGGGGGTTTGAGAAGGTCTCCCAGCTAGAAGCAGGGCAGGTGCGGGGGACTAGGACACATCTCTGAGCGCAGCAGCTCTTGTGTCTTCTGACAAGGCTCCACTGTCCCCTTTTCCCTTCCAGATCATCACAGATCTCTCCTTACTCTTTGCACTCCTGCAGAGTCAAAGAAAACAAAGGTTATCACTCTCTTCTTGCATAGGAAGCTATAGAGACCTGAGTTTTAGAGGGTCAGGGGTAGGTCGCCCTTGCTCTGTCTCTGCATGGTAATCGCCCTTGGGTGGGAAGCTTTTGATGCTTCAAAACCTCTTCTCTTCTGGAGCTCAGCCTGCAGGCAGCTTGCTCCACAGGGTCCTGGCTCCCTCACCACAGCCTGCAACACTTGAAGTCTCTGAGATCCTAAGACCTCAGATCAAGGCAATGGGTTCAATACTGCTTGGGAGAAGGGAGAAGATTGTATTTTGCATAGTGAATGGGGGAAAAATAGTCTCCTTGGAGCTAGTGGATGCAGGGCTGCTGGCTCCTGGAGCTGGAATTTCTTTATAGTAATGCTGCTGACAGATGTGATACCGGGCTTATTGTACAGCCAGAAGGGGGGTTTTCTATATCATATCAATCAGAAGCCAAGCTGGACCAAACAGAGCCTGTTTCAGAGAAATGCCAGGAAGCCAAGGAGGACACAGCCTTGATCCCAAACCACAGAGGAACTCTATTTTAACATGTAGGATTGCGCAATTAATATGAAAGACAAAGTGAGGCCCTTGGTGGGCACTTACTTAGCAGGGACTCTGTCTCCTGGTACCACTACCTGCAGGCTTCTCCACATCTGCAACCAACTTTCCCGATGGAGGGAAAATAAGAGACCCAGAAGCAAAGAACCCTTCCTTTCCCGACTCTGAGACACTTTAAAAATTGTTGTTTCAAAATGACAAGCATGGTGACATGTTTACACCCACTGCTCCTTTTCAGGTCGGCCTCATGAGGCAGCTTATACTGGCAAATCTTCCCCAGCAGGATGTGTGTGCAGAAGATTACTGCAGGCACAACCCAGAGGGTTAAAAAAAATACATATTACATATCACAGGGAAGGAGGACAATTTGCCTGTGCTCACTGGGCGATCAGAACTAGCAAGCCCTGAACATGTGGCTTATGTCCCTGCGGAGGGGTCCCAAGGCAGTTAATTTGAATCTACCTGATGGAAGCGGGGAGGAGGCAATACACAATGGCAGAGGAGTAAAGAAACGAAGCCAAGGGGTGGATGTGTATTAGTTTGCTGGGGCAACTGTATCAAAGTGATGCAAACCGAGCACCCTAACAATGAGTTCACCATCTTACTGCTCTGACAGTGAGACGTCTAAGTCCATGGGTCTTGGCTAGGCTAGATAGCTTCTTAGTCTGACGGAGACTGCCCTGTCTTCTACCTCCGACTGGTTTGCTGCCAATACTTACGGTTCCCTGTCTTGCAGACACATCATCCTGCTCCCTGTTGAAACCTTCTTATAACCTTCTCCCCGTCATGCCCACAGCTTCCTCTTATTTATTAAGATACTATCACATACTGGAGAAAGGGCAAGGGCTTCAGTTTAAGTAAGTTCATTTATAATGATGAGATTTTTTTCCCCCAAATCAGGTCATTTTCCAAAACACTGAGGATGCCGACGTAAATATCTCTTTCTCCAAAGGGAGCCAGAGGCGGTTTATCCCGAGCCAAATATGAGTGAGCATGGTCTAGGAAACACACCCTGAACAGCGTATTGTTCTACCGCAGAAGGCATTAGATAAACGTTTCTAGTCCCAGAACTAGAGCACATCACAAACTGATGCGTTTGTCAAATACTCTGGTGGGGCCTTGAGGTAGGGGTGCAACAGAGTGGAGAGATTGCTTCCGCTGATGTCAAATGCTATCATCGAACATTCTGAGCTTCAGAGTGAGTGGCAGCTGTGGAGCTAATACATTCCTGAAGTTGTTTTGTGATAGTCAAAATGATATTAGGTTCGATACAGAGGTGGATGATGAGTAGGGATTAAAGGCAGCCCAACGTAGTTTTGACTCTCAATTGGAAACCTACTGTACAACCGCAAAACTGCCATCAGCAGGTCAGTCTGGAGACTGTAACAAACACATGGCTTTCTCAGGGAGCATCAGCTCCCAGGAGTTAGGTCTTCAGTGTGTGAGTTCAGAGAGAGGCAGCACAATTTCAGTCCCCTAAACACGGCTGTTCTGTCCATGTTAGATCATGCAAACTTCAAAACAATCCCATAGAAAAGACAGCTAGTATGCATACTGATGAGAACGCCAACATTCAGCAGGTGCAAAGGGTTTGGGCAAATACACTAGAGAAAAAGATGAGGGTTACCTTTAAACTCGTGTCTGTCCATGTTATCCATGTTCAGCCGACTACACAGGGCCGAGTGAACCCTCAAAGCTCTAGTGAGACCTGAGGTGTCTGCTCTGCCAGCAGCCTCCACTGAGTGGTCCCAAGTACTACTTCTTAAGAAATCTCCAGATGGTGACCAGAGGCACTGCAGCCCTGGGTACCTACTGTCCGTCCCCAGAGTGCAGATATAAAATTAAGATGTCAAACACAAACGCGCCCAAAGGTCAAGAGAGCCTAATAGCCAGAGGGAAAAAAAAAGAAGGGAAGAAAAGGCATTCCTCGGCTAGCACTATGGAGTCATCAGACAGGACAGTCTAGGACAGAAGGGGCCTTTCTAGAAATTTCATACTGATAATTTTGTTTCTTTTCTTTTGTTATTTGGCACAGATCCTGAACCACATCTCGTCAATTGATGAAAATGTTATCCATGGTTTAGATAAAGCAGGTTTGATCCCTGTCATCACGGTAACTACCAATTAGACAAGTATTTTTTCTCCCCCATTAAAGATATAGAATTATCTTTAATTCAGCAAGATTGATTAGTGGGCAAAGACAGTTGATACCAAGACTAATTATCTAGGTTGGATCCCTAAGATCCAAAACAGAAAGAGAGAACTGACTTCTCAAGTTGAACTCTGACCTCTACACAGGACTATGGCATGTATGAGCCCTCCACATATAAGCATAAGCCAGCGTGTGTGTATGTGCATACACACACACACACATAGTATTCTACATTTCAACTTTCTTTCTTCCCTCCTTCATCTTTCTCTCACTCCCTCCCTTCCTCCTTTTCTTTCGTTCTATTTTTGATGACCTGACAAACTACAGACTTCAATCTTCTCTGCTAAGTTCTAATAGCAGGAAGATTTCTCTGCTGGGTGAATGTAATATTAGCTAAGGATCTCTGGGGGTATGCATTTTCACAAACTAGGTCAATTCTACATCACAAAGTTTTGATATATCAAAGCATTTATTCATGAGTTTTCACGTTCAACCCACTTGATGTAGAGTCATATTGGTAACACCACGAAAAATTACAACTGAGCATTTAATTCCTTAGTGAACATGAAGAAAATATTAATTAGCCCAACATCATGTCTACCATGACATAATAGGGCCAAATAGCCAGACAATGGCCAAGCCTGAAGACTTTTCAAGAACAACACCTTTTCTCTATAAATCTGAGCTGACTCAGCCTGCCTGGCCCATGATATAAAAATTCTTCTACCTCCTGCTGAAAAAATCAGAGGGTATGAAGCACTGGGCAACTGGGTGTTTCCTTGAAAGTATATCAGACAGACACCCCCAGGAAAGCCAGTTTCTATGCAAACATTCTCAAGCATCTAGAGTTCCTACTTGAGTGCTTTTTCCCTATTAGCGGTGTTTTGATGTAATATGTGAGGACCAATAGACAGAGATACATTTGTATTCAAATGCAAGCTTTGATATATGCCCACTGTGTGACTTGGGAGGAGGCATCTCACCTTTTCAAGGCAAACTTTTCCCCATGTATGATTTTACTTCCGTCCCTAAGTTGTTGGAAGGTGCAGACAAATGATGAATGTGTTCTGGGCTCCAGTACTCTGGGACACCAGTTTAAATTGCAAGAGTTCCCAGTGTTAGAGATGGGGCCCTTTTGTATGTTAAACACACACCCTGCCCCCCTAGCCTGAATCTTGCTTTAAGATAACACAACTTCACAATGGATACACACAATGTGAAATTCAGTATTATTTAGGTACTGTACTCACGTAAAGAGGGACTTCAGATGCTAAATGTCTAATAAGTCTGTGGCTTTGGTTATAGGCAAAGATTTTGACAATCCCTCAGGAGAAGATAGGTGACAGCCCTCACCCCTAGAGTAAACACCTCCAAATAATGAGATCATGGAGACGGTCAGAGGAGTGGGTTTACCCTTGTAATGTGAACTTTGTCCAGTGAAGGGTAGGTGACCGTGTGACCCTGTTATATGCCACTATGGACTACAGATTGCTTTCAACCGAGAGTAATCGACAAGCAGGCATGAAAACGTCTCTCCATCCTCTACACTGTGCTCAAGCAGGACCAAAGCTTGTCAAGCTGGTCTTCCACTCCAGTCTCCCAGAAGGATGGAGATTTGTCCCTGGAGACAACTGCAGACCCATCAGCCCTAGCTGTGCTTATGGAATGGGAGCGCGGGCTTCGGTAGCTGGCCCCTGTTTCCAGGGGTTCTTCCATATGTTTTTTATTGGAAGTCACCGCCTAGGAAAGCCGGAGTCCTTCCCTTTATCTCCTCACAATTCCCCACGTTTGTTCCTTTGTTAAGGTGCTCCAGGAAGCCTGGATTCTGAGAGCCCCTCTGAGTCCTTCCTTGAGCATGCAGGTGTGAGTAAGCCTCCAGCTGGCTCCTCTTGTTTGGCTTTCATCAATCTCAAGTCCCACATAAGAAACTAGGAAGAAGAGTTAAAAAGGAAAGATTTCTTTTCCCTCCGCCATATCCACAGGGTTCATTCAGTGATGTAGACCCTCTGGCCCGGAAGAAAGAATAAAAGATCCCAGGAGTCTAAGAACCAAAGCAGCGTTTGCCTTCTGTCTTACATCAGTCAGGAGCTCTGCAGCACACAACCTTGGAAAGAGTAATCATGGAATCCGCTAGGCCTAGTGTCTGGGCAGAATCCGCCTTCCATTCATTTTACTGTACTTATTTTATTTTCACCTTGTTTCCCATAGTTTGTTTTCATATGATGAAATATAATATATCAGACCTTTGGGTGCCACAGATTCCATATTCCTCCAAAAATCACAACATAGGTAAGGGAAATAACAAGGTATTTGGCATTCCTCCACCTTTCAGTTACTGATCCATTCTCCCGCTTGCCCTGTGTTACGTGTGTTTTATGGCTGGCAATCCAGAGCTGGTAAATACATTTCTTCATCTGTAAAATGGGGCTGTGATTCTTTTGCCTGATTAAAGTATTATAAAGATAAATACAGTCAGAGATGGGGAAATAAGCAAAAGACTGAATAGCGAATGTCAGCAAAGGCAAGGCCTGCATAACTTAGTATGGGTAGGACAACGCACAGACTTTTGCAGGAAGCTGATATAATAAAGATTAAAACAGACACAGCTGACTTCAAAGCCCTTAGACTCGGTGTGGTGAGTTGAATAAGAAATGTGGAGCATATCCTCTGTCATTTGAACACCTGGTCTCCAGTAGGGCTGTCAGGGAGATTTAGGTGGTACAGCCTGGCTTGAGGGGTATGCAACTTGGGGCAGACTTTGGGATGAAAAGTCTGGTGGCACTCCCAGTTGGCTCTCTCTGCTTCTTGCTTCTACCTGAAGCTGTGCATTCTTGGCTTCTTGCTCCTACTGCCAACCTGGCCACTTGCGGCATGCCTCTCTACCATGATGGAATCGGATCCTTCTGGAACTGCGAGCCCAAATACACTCTTTCTTTTATAAGCTGCCTTGGTCACTGTGTTTCATCAGAGCACCAGAAAAAGCAACCAACACACCAAACAACCTCCTTGTAAGACTCTATGCACAGAGAAGTAAGTGCGCGAGAGAGTGTATTTAATGAAAGAAAAAGGTCATAGCATGGCACAGAGAGAGCCAATGGAAAATATATGGAATAACAAAGACATTAGTGTTTTAAAATGTAGGTTAGCACAACAGAATGCACACTGCGCCTGCACTGATACACAAACAAGATCAGGTGAAATCAAAGGAAAAGCAATGAGGCGCATACGGTAAAGGACAAGAGGACTTGGGATGCATCTCGGCAGTCAAACTCTTAGCATGTGTGAGGCTCTGGGATTGATTCCCAGGACTACAAAACCAACCAGCCCAAACAAACCAACAACAATAAAACAAGAGATGGTCTGTTTTGAGAAGTGATAAAGGGGAAATTAATGGGAGAAGATATGCAGTGATGGTCACATCTTGACTTGAGGGGTTGTTTCTGCATGTCTATTATACGCCCCTTCATTAGGTCATTTATGACTTAATCAGTATTCTATATTTTCACTGTCATATCTCATGCAGCAAAAATATAAACCAAATATACAGTCACAT
The DNA here is from genome assembly GCA_001685095.1 of Ellobius talpinus. Classification (NCBI taxonomy): domain Eukaryota; kingdom Metazoa; phylum Chordata; class Mammalia; order Rodentia; family Cricetidae; genus Ellobius; species Ellobius talpinus. Next base: position 38,364 of record LOJH01001388.1, read on the forward strand.
ACGACAATGTGTGGTACACATATTAGGTAGAAAAAAAAAGGATAGTAGGCTCCACCTCACTCTACCTTTTAAAGGTTTAAGAAATATGAATATCCTATTTGAGGACTGGGGAGATGGTCCACAGGGTAACAGTGTTTGCTAAGCAAGGATGAGGACCTGAGTTCAAATCCCCAGAACTCCTGAAAAATCTGAATGTGGTCAACGTATACCTGTAATCCTGGTGCTAAGGGTTAGAAAGGTGGAGATAGGAGAAATGCTGCCTGCCAGCCTAGTCGCAGATTCAGTGAGAGAGAACCTGTCACACACGCGTGCACGCGCACGCGCGCGCACACACACACCCACCTTAAAGGTTTCCTGTAATTAGAATTAGAATTAGAAGTAACTAACCCTCCTCAATTGCCTTTAATAAAGTGGAAACACAATCTATACATTCAGGAAGAAGGGTCTCTGAGAACCCACTACATATGGAAAAATCACCCTGAGTGGTATCAATAGACTTTGAACTTCATTTGGATACCCTAAAATTCAAATTCACAACCACAGAAGCAAATAGGTAGCTGGAGTTTGGGACGGGTTATGAGCCAGGGCGGGACACCCTGGTTCATGATGTAGGACTGCTCTGGCAGGGTGTACTGCTCAGGGGGCATCGCTGCTTTCTTTAATGGAGATTCTGTTACAGGCAGCTGGGGTGAGGAGTGGATCAACGCCTTAAGCAGCCTTCTGCTGAACATCTCTGTGACTGGGAAACCCCAAAGGGCTACATCCTATCCTTTGTGACAGCAGCCATTAATGACATCCAGAGGAGTGGGGCTGGGGAGGGACAACAATGGTGAGAAGTCAATTTAATTTTCATTCCAGGCCTGATGTGTTCTTAACAGGACCCTGTGAGAATTTATGTCACATGCAAATTGTCTCTCTGTCCCTGATTCAAAAGCAGATCCTGCCTCCGTAGATTCATTCTGAAGCTTTTAGTGGCGTTCAATGAAAAGTGGCTGTTTTCACTATGAACCAATTTCCCCCTTGAGTTTTATTACTGAAATCATCAAAATAAATCACCTTGAATCTTTTATCCTACCTGGTTGGTAAGCTGGAGGGAGGACAGTGAAATCCGTCTTAAAAAAAAAGCCCTACACATTAGAAACATTTATGGGTATTTGAGACAACAGTTAGCTGTTAGCGTGAAGTTTCTTTTCTTTTTTCTTTTTTTTTTCTCTCTGTGTGGGGAGTATGATGTTTGGCTTTTTGTAAGACTAATGTGACTTATGGTGGCTTGGTTTTTTATGTGTAACAAGGAAAGTCTATTTAATGAACAAGAAAACATTGAGACAGAGAGTGGACATAGACGGATGTTTCTATGCTTTGGATATGGACAGAGAGTGATGGCAGAACACTGGACATCCAGGATTAGAGTTGGTCTTTCTCTTACAGGCTGGCTTTGTGCTTCCTCAGCAACAAAAAAATATGTGTCTTCATGTAATAATAGCCACTCAGTAAGAGCCCTCCTTTCGCCCACTCTATTTAGACACTATTTATCCTTCCCAGCTGTGTCTTCACCAAGACCCCAAGAATATTCAGTTCGCAAATGTGATATGGAAATCACGAGGCTCAGGTAACAGGGAAAAGGGACCAAGGACCATGTCTTTGTCCTCCTATTCACAGCCATCCCTTTTGCACTGAAGATCTGTTCACTCATTTTTTTCCACCCACTTTAACCCAGATTTTATTGGTACTAATAATTTTCTCACGGTGCCACCCCTACCTCTGATACGTCCCTAGGGGTAAGCACTGTAAAGGTTGAAATGGCTGCACTAATCACATTAAGTGTTCGTGCCTAATGTTTTCATGTGTCAGCAATCCGGTACATTTAGATCTTTAGCAAAAGCTTGCACTCACATATGGGGCTCTGGTGGAGAAATTTCAAGATTGGTGAGAGGTATGTGGGGTCCCGAAATCATGTCACACAGGGCAGTGGCTGTTACACTCAATCTGTCCTAAATTCAAATGGCAAAGCATTTATAGTTCCTGGCATCTGCTCTCACCGTAATGTATGGGAGAAGTCGTCTCTCCTCTTTTTTCCTCGAAGTACACAAGCTTCAACTTATTTTGATGGACGAAACAAAGCTGGCCTTATCCTCTGCACGGCTAACTGCTGTTAGTCTTCCTAACCCAGTTCAAAGATAACACCCTCAACAGGTCTCCCTTCACTGCCTCTGCTGCAGAAGAGTGAGCCTTTCCCTAACTCCTTCTGGACTTGTCATGGCTAGTGGCACCAAACATGGACACCTCTCACATAAGCATACCATTTTCCAGGCTCCTTAGAGATTGGGACATAGAGAGCCTGAGGGTGTGTGGGGATCCTATTAGAAAGCCTCGCGGGTCATTTTTGATGGAGAATCCTTTGAGAAGCACTTACTACCCTCATAGTCCTTCACATTGCACTCCTCGGTAGGGTGATAGAGAATCAGAACAAAACCGTGATTCTTAGCAAAGGTTAAGAATCAGAGATGATCCACCCTAGTATGAATCTGAGCTGCAGAACTCATGAGTTATGCAATCTTGAATGACCTGTCTAATCCCTCTGTGTCTGTTTCCCCAGCTATATAAGAACAGTATAGGGGCTGGAGAGATGGCTCAGTGGTTAAGAGCATTGCCTGCTCTTC
>LOJH01001389.1:17190-49240 GCA_001685095.1 Ellobius talpinus
AGAGAGAGAGAGAGAGAGAGAGAGAGAGAGAGAGAGAGAGAGAGCGAGAGTGAGTAGGATGCACACACACTACTGAAAGGTTTTGCCACGTGGCAGAGCATAAATAAGGAATGTGGATTAACTGAAAATTTAAGACCTAATAATAAGCCTGAGCTATTGGTTAAACATTTATAAGTAATATAAGCCTCTGTGTGATAATTTTGGAAAGCTATTGTCGGTTATTTGGGACTGAGTGGCTCTAAGACAGGAAACTTCCACCTGAAAGTGTGCATGTGTGCATGTGTGCGCATATGTGCATGTGTGTATGTGTTTGTGTATGTGAGTGTGTGTATGAACATGTGTGCTTGTGTGTGTATGCATGTTTTAAATACACAGAGCTCAATACAGTTATTTTGATGCATCATAAGTATCCCTCTTACCCCTGCTATTCTGAAGAGAAGGCTTTTTATGGGATTTTCCATTCCCAGCATTTGCACATTACAGAGGAGCCTAATTATACAGGCCTCTTAATAATGAGAAATCGAAGTCTCTGTGCCTGGATGCTGGTTAGCATGAAGCCAGAGTTCTACGTACCTCCTTATACTTTTGTAACCCGGGAGTCCAACGGGTCTGTCCCAACTGCTGTGTGAATTCAGTATTTCTGCCAAGTGAAGGACAATTCAGCCAGGGAAGGACCATTAACTCCACTTCCAGCAGAAAAGGTGCTAAGAGGGAGTTCCCAATGTCAGTCTTCCAAAGGACACAAAGAGGAAGCTCATGCTTTACACTGTCTTCTTTACTCCAAGGCTTCTTCCACTTTGCCTGGTTTCTCTCAGTCCGGATTTTTCTGGGGTTAGGAGTTATTTATTGAGAATTAGGAACAGCTTGACATCTTTGTCATTGGAGTGGGCGCACACAAGGATACCACTTCTTTGGGCGAATGTGGCACATTTCTTCAGCCTCATATGCTTTGTTTGCACTGTCCTCTCTGCCACTCTGGTTCTTTGGATCTGCTTGCCTTGTGCAGTGGGGCAGGGAGAGCTCATGAGGACCCCAGATCCTCTGAGGAGACATGAAACCCCTCAACCTAGAAACTACTGTGATTTTGCCAACCCGAGGACTGTGAGCCAATTTAAACTCTAGAGTAATCGAAGAAACTTTCAAAATGATACAAAGCTCTAAGAAAATTTCAACAATGATCCAGCTGAAAGAATTAAACCCACGCTGCCCTGCAGACCCTGGCTAGATAAGGAAACGGTCAACACACATGATAACGAGGGCTGATCCATTAGGGTCAGCACATTTCTGATTTCTCTTTCTCTCCCAGAGACTGGGTGCAGCTGATGGAGCACTCTATCAGAAAGGAGTGAGGCAGAGAACTTGCTATATACAAAATCCTCGTCCCATGCTCTCTGTACCCCAACAATGGCTGTCACGTCTTCAGCCTCCTAAATGATACTTATAAGTGGCTCCCTCTTTCCTCACCCTCTTCACCTGAGGCAGGAGCATTCAGAAACAACGTTCCATTCACTCCTAGCTTCCATTAATCTCACCCATCCCTAAAGGCGGAGCCACACTGCTGTCAGCTAATTATGACTTATTTGGGGCAGCTGAGTCCTTTATCAGCCTAGAATTAGCTTTGCTCTTTTAATAGTGATGATAGCTTTCTCAATTATTAGTTAATTAAATAATGTGTGTACATCAGCCAACACGTTTCAGAAGTGGGAAGCAAGCGGCAATTGCCCACCTACCAGAGGTTACAAAACAGCAATCACGATCGGCCTGTGGCCTTCCGAGAAGTTAATACCACCCCCCCCGTGCATGCCAAGCACATACTCTCATCCTTCAGGGGGAGGGGCACCATGTGCCACTGTCAGCCCAGTAGTTCCTTCCAGGGGGATTCTGTCTTAAGATGTATTAGGGTAAGTGTTGGCTGCCAGCACGATAGACTTATTTATGCATACCAGTCATTCAAAGGGGCAGCACAGAGACATTTTGGTCAGAATGTTTTGAATATAAAAACCTTTCATTCCGAAGGTTTCTGGGAGGCAGGGAAGATGTACAGAATTCATAATTCTTGTTTATCAGAATTACATTCGGTAAGCAAAGCTATAAGGGTTGCCACTGTCCAACAATCTGATAACTCTAGTGAATGAACGAATGTCCTCTGTGCCAGCTCCAGGCTCCCCAACAGGTCACACTCACAAGCCAGAGTTTTAAGCAGTAACTAATATGAGAACAAATGATTTCTCATCTGGTTTGAAAAGAATTCCAATATATGTGAGGGTTACTCTAAGAACACCCCAAGAAAGGAAGGCATCTGAGCACTGTTTCCACCATTACACATTTCCTCAACAGGAGTCCCTTCAGGAAGAGAAGAAAGCTCTGGAACAAGAAAATGCTATGCCTGTCTATCTGTGTTGCAGGCGCATTTGCACACACGCGCCGTGAGTGTGTGTGTGTGTGGAGGTCAGAGAACAATTCCCAAAAATCAGTTCTCTGCTTCCACAGTTTGGGCCCCAGAAATCAAATGTGGGCCTTGGTTTGGAGACAGTCACTTTTTTCCACTGAGTTGTCTCATCAGCCGAAGGCTGTATTTTCAAAAGACACTTTGACGACTGGAAAAAAAGAGGGAGGGAAGGAGGGAGGGAGGGAGGGAGGAAGGAAGGAATCAAGAAATATTTTTCTTTGAGGAATTACACCTAATAATGTTTCTATCAAAAATCATTTTAACAATCAGTGACATCAACATTTCAAGGCTGTAAACTGCCAGTGATATGCTCTCTCCATTAGAATCTGATGATTGGGGTGCTATCTCAGTGGTACAGTACTTGCCTGGCAGGTCTAAGGCCATGAGTTCGAGCCCCGCCAAGCATACACAAAGACAAAAATGAGAACTTGCTAATATATTTTGAAAGCAAAAGTGAATGAAATGAAACAGCTTTACAACAAAAGTTAACTTAAAGAAGACCCCCTGGCTCCTTACTCCTTTCGGTTTACAGGTATGTGTGCACACAACTTAAAGGAGACCCCTCACTCCTTACTCCTTTGGGTCGGCATCGGCAACTATGTGTGCACACAACAGCACTCATTCTAACCACTAAAGAGGAAAATACTGCAGTCTTTTGGGGAGACCTATCCAGCACACATCCAGCAGATGCAGCCTTACATGTTGGGCATGAGCGGCTGCCATTTAAACATTTTTGGTACACAGTACTCATAAGAGGCTTGCAATAACATAGCTGATCTGCTGTTACTCCAAGTTTACTACGTATAAGATAAAGCAAATGATTAATTGCAATGCTGTTCCTGGAATCTTTGACTGGCAGCCTGCCAGAAAGAAGACAAGGGCGTAAGATACGCGTGGTAAGATAAAAGCCTGGTGGGCCTGAGTTAGAATGGAAAGACTCAGTTTGAACATCATGACGATCTCATTTATAAACAACGCACACAGCATATGTATTTTTATAGTTTATCTCTGCCCACTCTAAAGGCCGAGAAACAAAAATCCAACCTTGTAAACAATGAACGCCACCCTACCATGGTTTATATTCTTTTAACAACTAGAAGAATCAAGGCTCCTTGGAGAATGTCTGAATACAAGCTCATGGGAGGATGTAAATAAGTGCTTCAATCCGAGGAAGGAGGGAAGCGCTCCATGACCTCTCATGCATCAAAAGCAGGCAAAGCCAATTTGAAGACATTTGGAGCATGTGTCATGCTTTATAATAAGTAGATTACAAAAATTCAGATACACTTAACTGCTAGACACTGTGTAAATATTAGAAGCTATGAAAGTGTGGGTCACTTCAGAGGATGCTGAGCAAGAAACTAATGCATCAGAACCAGTCAGTCTTTTGTCTGATGGTAACCAAGTGAGGGCAAGACTCTCTCTACAGAGTACACCAGCAATCAAAAGATAAAACCCCACCATTTTGCAACCCTAGTAAACTCCTGCCTCTAGATGGTTAGCACTAGTGGTTTCTAGCACAAAGAGAGAAAACTCTCAAATATTCTTACAAGTATTCAGTACATATTAAGTATAATCATGTGATTACAAGTATTATAGGGCGCTCATGGCAAGGAAATAAATACTAATTGGATCTGAATTCAGTCAACCTCAATACATAAAAACCAATGCCGAAGAAATATCACGAGGAGAAGTTAATAAAACTACATGGTAGAAAACCCAGGTGGCTAGGTTTCTTCAGTGAGGAGTGGTGTAGGAAAGAATTATGTGGGTAAGTACACACAGGGAATACACCACTCAATTATAATGCATGGACCATATGTTAACCCTGATTTGAACTAATACTTAAAAAAGTTTTCTTGTACATCTACAGGACAATGTTGATCATCATTGCAAGTCAAGGATACACACAGTGGTGTGGAGGAAGCGTTTGTATTTCCATTTAGGATGTGGAGACTTTCTTTGGTTTTTCAAAAATACACAGTAAAATATTTAAAGATGGAATAGAGAGAAGTCTGAGGTTCCCTTCAAAATAATACTCGGGGAAGGAGAAAGTGTGTGATTCAGCTGGACTAAGATGGCTCACAAGTTAGCAATTCCTCAAGCTCAGGCCTGGCTCTACAGAGACTATGAGACCACCAGGCTCGGTGTTTGAAGATATCGTTGAGGTTATGAATATAGCTCAATGTGTACGAACCCTTGATGCAAAACAAAATTCAGTTTAAATCTCCAAAACACATGTGAAAGCCCGGCAATGCCCTGAGAGTCTATAAGGCCACAACTGGCCCTGGCAGCTCACTGCCCAGCCAGCTTAGCCGAGATGGGAGCTTCAGGATCAATAAGTGATCCTGTCCAAACAATAAGGCAGAGAGTGACAGAGGAAACACCAGATTTCTGCCTGCAGTGTCCATGTGTGTACACGTGTGTATACCACAAACATCTACCCACTCAGAGAGACTCTAAAACCTGTCATTGTGTGCAGAGAACCATGTTTACCATATTCGGCACAAGCAGGGATAGATTCAAACCATAATGAGATGGAAGTCTTTGAGGTCCTTTTGGTCAACAGCACACTGGCCAGTCAAATTCTCCTTGTCCTCCCCCCCCCTTGGCAGAGCTCTGAAGAACCTATAGACGTTAGTTATCCTGTCTGCAGTAGCTCGTGAAATAACAGAGGAAGGGAGGAAGGGAAAGCCAAAGAAGCGAAACTGTACCCTAAAGTCAACTGACCTTTACAAGAGCTTCAGCTTTAGTGAGCCCATGGATGGACATAGACAGCAAATCGGACGCTGCAGAAGCTGCTTTACTCAGCACGGACACAGAAAACAAGCTCCCGATGCTATCTTCCCCTTCTCTACTCTTTCCACCACCATCCTCCGCAACACTGCTGTCTCAATGAAAGCTCACAGTAGAAAGTCAACGTGCTTCAAGCACCATGAACAGGCACCACACTAAGCTCTTCTCTGATACCCCCTAAATGACCCTTAGGGCTTATCATTGTAACCAGGGGGTACCCTAAGGGATAGCTCTAAGGAAAAACCAAATACATCTAATTAATTGCATTGCTTGGGGCTAGTGATAGACCAGAGGTTTCTGGAGCCCCAGGAGAACGGTCGTATTCATACAGAATGGTGTTATGCACGAGTACAATTCTTGCAAATACCAGATCTGCCTGTCTCTTTGTCTATGCTACGCCGATTTGGATCTCACCTTTGAGGTACCTTCCTGCAGAAAAGAGACATGCTATCGTGTTCTGTCTTGTATTCTAGGTGAAACTGCATTTTAGGGGCTCAGAAGGAGAAACGCTAAGTGAAAATCAGTCCACACTATCAAGAGATCCATTGGTCCACTTGAGTGTTGTTTGTGTGTGTCTGTTGTGTATATGTATGCGTGCATGCATGTATTGATAAAATATAATATATGCTGTTTATTAAGAAACTAAAGAAGGTACTCTTGAGGATGGACGTGGGGGATAGAACACTGGAAAAAAAACAGACCCCAAAAAGTCCCTGCCGAGACTGTTAATGCATGATGAGCGCTCAAATTACACTTGGAGACAGCAAACCCCGACTCTTCTGCCACCAGTTGCCCAATAGCTACAACAACACTCTACTCGATGCTATTGAGTAGTCAAAGACAGGCATGCATTTTAAGGAAATCAAATTGTTAGCACTGCAATTACAGTTGAAGCTCAATTTATTCCAAGTATTGCACAAATAAGCAAAATTCACATATAATTTAGAACTTCAGGAACAGGTTTCCGGAACTTCTTCAGCAATTCTTTACGAGTGCTATATTTATGAATATCAGCCAAGATTGATCGGCTTATGATTTCACTTCCCTCTCGTTCTAGTTGTCTTTCTAAAGAGGCAGGAGAACCAGCAGATGGTAGAGCTGCCTGAAGGAGCCAGGAGAGGAAGTGGAAGACGGGGAAGAGGAGAATGAGGGGAACTTGCCTCGAGCACAGAAGGTGGGGACAGTGATTTATGAAATGGGACAGAAAAGTGTATGCACCAAAAACATAGGTTGCTTTTGAATAATTGAGCAGAGGATATTTATACTTCATTTCTCTTTAAAAATCCAAGCGCTAATGATTTTAAGTAATAAATAATGTCAATGTGGTATTTTGTTTAGTGTCGTGTTCAAGATCACAGGGCTATTGGTATGCGCGGATTTGTGCAGTCATATTAGAGGATCAATAGTCTATTCTGTCTCTGGTTTCCAGGAGGCAGAAGGAGCCACAATTCTCACTTAAGATGGCTTAAAAGCCTGAGATTCCTAAGTATTTCTGTTGAAAGAGAATGTGAGAAGACATCCTCTTTTAGCCAAATATCCAATTTAATCAATAACAAATTGAGCTACATAGGAAGAAGAGATCTAAGGACATTTTGGAGAACTATCCACCATTTCTTAGAGCTTCAAACTATTAAAACGAAGCAAACAGAAGGCAGTGTGGGTGGAATTAATGGGACCTCATTGTCGGCTCCTGCAGCCATCATAATAATCAAAACCATGTAGCAATTGGTTTAAAAAATAACTGTTCATTTGGTAGCTCGGCCAAGATTCACCATAAAAGACAATAAAAGTCAACGAGGCTGTTTCAGAGAGTACTCACCTGTCTTTCCCAGTTTCCTCCTTAAAGACGCCATCGCAGTAACTCATCCGCTGCTCTGTGGTCACGTAAATCTGTGCGTTCGGATACTTATCAACTGTCTTTTTTAGCATGTTGTACACAATGCCGTTCCCGTCCTTCCTCATGTTGCGGAAAGGGCCCCAGATAACATAAATGGTGGCACTTGCCTCCTTGAAAAAGTAGTCAGGGTTTTTTAGCAAAAGAGGAACGCTGGTGTGCGATACGACGCGAACCATCGTCACGTGACCGACGTCTTCCTCAAAGCCCTTGGTGGGGGCGTTGTTCATTCTCCAAATACAGGAAGAGTGGTCTATCTCCTCACCCACCTTCTGGCCCACCATCTGACCTGAATTGGACACTATGGCACAGTGGTCACAGTCGAGCTGCAAAGGCTGGAAAAGAGAAAATGGAAGGCTGTCATCAAATGAGTTCTCGAGGAGTTGAAATGTCCTTTACCGCATGATGACTGAGTATGGGATTACCCCATACATATCAATCTTGCAGACTCTGATATGGGTTATCAAGTTGGCAGTGCGTGTTTATCAGAAGAGTAAATACATCCTGTTGGAAAATGATTACTTTCTGTAGCCCTATGCTAGCTTAAAATTATGTGGGGGAAACAGCCATTCATTTCCACTCTGAAGGATGAGTTTTATAAATTTAGACCCGTAATTTCAAATAAAATGAGAATGTGAAACTTTGTTTTCTATGGTAAGGATAGTGCCAGAGCTACATATCTAGGCACGTACGTTGTACTTTGATACGCATATGCATGGGTAGGTGGCGGTCAGTAATGTCAAGAAGGCAGCAGATGAGGCAGGAGACGCACACAATCCAGACCTACTTCAGGCAGCAAAAATATTAGTGATGCCTAAAAATCCCTGAGTCATCGTATTAATGGTCCTTTGAGCTTGAATTGGTTCTAGGTGGACAAGGAAAGGCCTCTCTTGAGAACATGGAAAGGCATGCACACATCTCAGAAGCCTGGATACCTCTCCATGGAACTATCAGACTGAGGAAAACACTGATGTCTGGGACTTGTAGTTAATACAGATTCCAGTGGCAGAGCCAAGTCCACACCTTATAAACACAGATCCTCTAAATGAGAACTTCTATGCCTATATCCTCTAGGTCTTTATCTTCTTTGCTTTACATTTATTTTATTATTTATTTGTGTGTGTGTGTGTGTGAGAGAGAGAGAGAGAGAGAGAGAAGAGAGAGAGAGCAAGTGCATATTCATGCAAATGCCTACAGAGCCCAGAAGCAATCAGATCCCCTGGGATAGAATCACAGGTTGTGGGCCACCTGGCATGGATGCTGGGAACCACACTAAGGTCTCCTGCCTGAGCAGTACATGTCCTTAATCTGTAAGCCATCCCCTTAGGCCCACTAAGTCGAGATCTTCTAGCTCACAAGCAGGGATCTCTGCTCTTAGCATTACTGTTTCCATGCCTCCTAAAATAATCACAAACATCACCTTTGCTATTTCTTTCCCATAGGAAGAAATCGCTCCATCTTCAAAGCAGCAAAAGAAACACACTTTGGCAAGTGTTGCATCTTTCTGGGCCACCTTGGATGAGATTGCACCTTTTGATCCTGAATTTGAACCCAGAAGTATTTTGTGCCTACTGGAGAATAGGCTCCTCTCATACAGGGTCCTGTCCTAACTTTCCTCTTGTATCTGCCATCTAGACAGTGAAATCCTGTAAAAACAATGCCTTTGCCTCTCACTTCAACAGAAGTCCCTGGAATATACTGGTTGCTCAATTTGTTAAATTACAAAATGAAAGAAATGGATTTAAAATAATCCACTAAGAGTCTGAACCCTTTTAAAAAAAATGCTTCAAGACAAATTTGTGGTACTCAAATATTCTCAGATGTGTTATCTTCCACTTGAGTAGCCAGGGGCTACACTCTTAGAAGAATCTGTCTTTCCCTCCAAAGAAGCTAACAACTGTTGATAGTTCCATTGCTAGGTGTGGGTAGGAAAGAAAAGAAGACCTAGGAATTAGGGAAGCAGGATGAATATGGTCAAAACAGGTAAGAAACTCTCTAAGAATTAATTAGAAAAAAACAGTGTGAATACCGAGCTAAATACTAGGGAAGAAATGGACTTTCCCAAATAGTTTAGAACCATTTTAGAGGGAAAGAAAAAAGCAATCAAGGGGAACACATCAGCCAACCAGCAGGCTGAGTCCAGCTGTAGCATCTCAGTAAGAAAAATGCTGGGTAATGCAACTCAGAAAACCACCCGGACAGCAACCGCACACTTGCAACTGGTCACCTTTCTTGCCAGCAGCCCCTGGGTGTCTACCATACAGCAGGTATGGTTCCAAGAGGAACAACCGAGCTAAGAAATATACCCAAGAATTCCTGATGACATGACACTTGCATTTAAGCTGTGCTTCTGCACATGAACACATCATGTATTAGCATCCTGTATAATTCACTCAAAGGTGATCAGTTCATAAAAGAGAAATATATACGTCATGGAAATTTATGCATGTGGGGTCGTGCTGGTGCATGTGTGTGTGTCTGTGTGTGCACACCTGGGAACAATGGGGAGCCGCCAGAGGCACCACTGAGAAAAGGTGTTGAGTGAAGGAAAGGGACCGGCTATAGAGATACCTAAGCAAAAGCCACTGGGGATGCTTTGAGGCTGGAAATGAAGAACTGTGTGCTCCAGAAAGCTAAAGCAGACAGCAAGTAGACGTTCCGGTCAGGGGGGTGGCCGCCATGAATCACGTGGGTCCCTTGACTTCCTGTGCAATGGAGATCTTTGACAAAGGAGCAGATGACCTGCCCTGAGTTGAACAACCTTGGCTGTTACATGGAGAGTTGGACCACAAGAGGAAAGGGTTGAAACCAGGAAAGCAAGCCGCTGCTCCCACCCAGAGAGAGAGGGTGATGGTGGGACACACAGAGGGATGTTGAGGGCATGATGCTGACAACCTCAGGCTGTATTCTGGACTGATCCAGAAACAAAACGTGTGAAAGGGGAAGGAGCCAAGGGTGACGACGGGCTTCCTGCCACGTCCGTGCGAGACTACAGCAGCCTTGACCTAAGAGGAAAGGAGGGTGTTTGGAAATAAACCCAGGAAGAGAAACCAGGAGCTTGCTTCCAGAGTGGGCAGGTGGGAGACGCCTGGGGTAAAGTGCTACAGTACATCTCATACCAAAGCTACTCAAACTGCTTTAAATGTGCGTCTTGCTCTGGGAATTCAAGCAGTATAGACTCACTATGAAGAACTTGAAAAGGCAGGAAAGAATAAGACTGAAGTTATTCCTATATCTGTCAATCAATGGTGACAAGCATCTCACCACATTTCCCTCTTTCTACATAGGCTACTGTAGGCAGATTGAGAGACGCCAACTACACGGCTCAGCACCTTTGATTTTCTTCTGGTTCTGTGTTGTCCTTCTCCATACCAGCAAATAATCCTTGGAGAGAATTTTAATGTCACTCACTGTTCAGTCATACAGACATGCCATAATGTATCTATCAGCCTATTGCTGGGCATCCGGCTATTTTCTGATTTATTTCCTACTACAGAAAGCACTTCAGTAAGCATCTCTAAATCCTAGAGTACTTTGGAGCCAACAGTTACGGTGTTAGCTTAAACTTGTTTCCATTCATTTCTCTTTACTCCTGTTAACATGCAATATCTGGCAAAGGCATCTGTGTGCGTTGTCAAAACTAAGAATGAGAAAAAAAAGCACAACCTATTGGAGCCACACAGTCCCGTTTGTGAGATGCCTTAGAACATTGCAATCAGGGCTGAAGAAATGGCTCAGTGGTTCCAAGTACGTCTTGCACAGTGTAGGGACTCAGTGCCCAGCACCCACATGGTGACTCAACCATCTGTAACTCTGGCTCTAGGGGATCCTGTACCTGACTCTGGCCTCTGTGAGCACTCAGCAGGCACACACTACTTCCAAACTATATGCATGCATGTATATAACAATAATAGAGCTTTAAAATAAATAACTGATCAGGGAGCATGATGAGGGATGCCTGCAATTCAAGAACTTGAGAAGTAGAGGCAGGAGGATCATGAGTTCAAGGTCATCCCCAGTAATCTAGAGAAGCCAAGGCTAGTCTGGGCTACCTGTTGCACTATTAAACAAACAACTTTGTGATGAAGGAATTGTATATTACCTTGATCAACTGCAGTAAGCAGCTGATAGGCCCAACACCAGGAGAGAAGAGGCCTTCCCAAAGTGGATGAGTGCATTAGGACACCTGAACACAGGGTTCCCAGCCAGTTCCACCACAAAGACCTTATTAAATGAAGGCACAACTGAGTGACTTTCAGGGTCAGGCGTTGCCTGCGGCTTTACCTTGTCACGAAGAAGCCTACATTCTTTCAGACAACATGCAAGAGTGAAATCTTGGGATTTTGGGTAGGGCTTGACATCTGTTACCCACAGCTGAGTCCTATTTTCAGCCTGAATCTGGCACACCAGTGCCTATTATAAACCATGCATTACACGGCTTGCTCCAACTCACCACCATCATGCATATGGGCAGAAGATTACATCCCACTGACCATCCCAACAAGGTCCTTAAGTAGATCATAAAACCGTATTTTGGGGTACAGCGTTCACAGAACGAAAAATCAGACATCAAAGCTTTGGATGTGTTCTACGAAATGTGGCAATCGGCATTGGATTTCCCAGCCATTATAATGAATTAGCCAGTTCTGCTGTAACACAGCTTAATTTAGCTAATAAGAATCAGCAGGCTGGTCTCACTTGACAATTGTAACCTCGGAGTGATCCATTAAGACATTCCAATCTGTTCCATGAAAACGCGGGGAAGCCACAGCTGTGCAGATTAGGTCGGCAGCTGACTAGTGCCACAAAGGCCAACAGTGGGGACAACAGTTTGTTGTTTGTGTGAAAAATGTGTTATGGAGAAGACGGCATTCAGTGCAGTGGCTTTGGTTGTGAATGACAGTTCAACCAGCCACTTCTGTTCACTGTCCCCTGAATGACAGTGTCACTGTGACGAGAGTCTTCAGAGACACCCAAAGGCACATTACTGGCCCCAACCCTGTCTTGGCTCTCTGGCTTCCTGGGCAAGGCCAGGGACATATGAGTGGACTTGCTCCGAACCCTGGTCACCAGAAGCTTCAGGAACCATTTAAAAGTATGGTGGGAAAGCAAGAGCTGATAGACGAACCTTCCAAATTCGAATCAGAAACTCCAAGCTGTCAGGAGACTTGGCCATGTTCCCAAGGATGCATCCGTGTGTTTGAAGGAACCACCATCAAATTACTATGAGCCATGATCAAAGAAAAAGCCTGGGTACATGTGGCTGATCTGGCAAGACCTGCCTCACACAGTCATCTCCATTTCTTTTATTACCTCTGTCCTATGTCCTCTAATCTCAGCTTCCTTTGTTAAATGCATTGCTGTTTCTTGTGTTCATTTATATTTGATTTGGGAGCCTTGAGTACAAATGTATTACATATGTCTCCATGGATCCATTCTACCTCAGTAAATGGTGACTATCTTCCTAGATCGAGGGCCTGGATTTCGTGAGATTTCAGTTAAGACTTATTTGGTCCAATTCATCAATCTCCATCTTAATTTCAAATTCTTTTCAGTTGAATGGTCTCTATATTTTTTTATTTTCATTAAAAAATAATATGCCCCTTGGATCTTCTGTAACAAAACATCTTTTAAAATCTTCTGCTTGGGTGAAAAACACAGATATATTTAACTAATCCCTTTCTGGCAGTTATACCACTGTTAAAGAAAACCTACAATAAAGGAAGGGCAAGGTGAAGTGCCTGCTTAGAGTTTGATATTCCAGAACAATGTGAGAAATTAAAAATGCTGGGCACGGTGACATGTGCGTGTAATCCCAGTACCAAGGATACAAAGGCAGGCTGATCCACAGGGCTCACTGGCCAGATGGCTTAGCACACTTGGTAGGCTCCAGGCCAGTGAGGGACCCTGTGTCTCAGAAAAGTTAGGCTATGTCTGAGAAATGACATTGCAAGTTGTCTTTTGGCCTGTGTGTATATCCATGTGTGCACACACACACAGAGAAAAGCACGGATGTTTTTCTATCGAATTAGCAGCTGCACATGAATCTCCTGATATTTTCATTATTGGCTGTGACCCCACAGTGCCACAGTCAACATCCCGCTGGCCACTGAGGCTACAGCTTGGAGGGCCTCCCGGTCCCAACAGCTCTGACTCTGCCATGCCGTGATATGTAAGTTTAAACTAAGTCTCTATCGTTTTACTTGCCAACAAAGACTCAGGAATCAGATGTGGGGGTGAGAAGCTGAGAAGCAACTAGTTGACCTTCCTTCATGGCCTGAGATCCAGCGAGAGAGAGGAGTCTCTTCCCTAGTCCTGAAACCAACTGAGAAGCAAACTCAAGACCCCGTCCTCTTCTTCCCGTGCATCTTTCTCTATCCGAATTGCTGGCTTCTCTATGGCCAGTTTGGATCATCTCATCACTAGCTCTGCCCCTGATTCAAAGTAAACTTTATTTAACAGTCATGAAGGACCACAGCGAGATCCAAAGTTCCTGCAACAAACCACACATGCCAAACACTTCATTTTGTTTGAAGTCTAAAATACTGACTTATAAAATGACAACTCTATATTTGAGTATTTCTTCCTTTTCAAAATTACACCAACTATAAGCCATTATACTTAGTTATAAACACTCACTTGGGGAACGTTAAAAACTGGCGACATCTGTTAGACAACCTAATAATTTTTCCATGTAGAAGCTCTCCTACACAAGGCGTCTGAATAGCAGGTGGTTTTGAGGCAGGATAAACTTTAGTCTCTGGACCCAGCTTTGATATGTGAGGGGAAGTTCTATGGTCAGCCAGCATCCATCCCAGACTATATCAGGAGGAGTCTAGAAGAGGGAAACAAACAAGAGAAAGCTGCCCATCTTGGCGGTGACAGACGCCATCACAGCTCAGGTCTTCTCTTCAATATTCAATATTCATTATGCAATCAGACTTGATGTTCAAAATAGGTGTTTTCATTTGTTTACTTGTTTCTTTTTCAGGCAGCATCTTGCTATGTAGCCCTGGAACCCACTGTGCAGACCCAGCTAGCT
Organism: Ellobius talpinus; assembly: GCA_001685095.1. Lineage (NCBI taxonomy): Eukaryota > Metazoa > Chordata > Mammalia > Rodentia > Cricetidae > Ellobius > Ellobius talpinus. Next base: position 31,372 of record LOJH01001389.1, read on the forward strand.
TTGAACTTATAGTCATCCTCCTGCCTCTGTCTCCTGGGGTCTTGTAAGATATATCTGAGTCACTATGACTAGATTTCAAAAGATACATTTTGCTTTGAGACAGAGACTTGCTATGTAGCCTTGGCTGACCCAAATCTATGTAGACCAGGCTACCTCAAATTCAGAGACATCCTCCTGCCTCTGCCTCCTAAGGACTGAGATTCAAGACATGTTCCCTCAAAATAGATTTTTTTACTTAGCTTATTTTCATTTTCCATTGTACAGCTGAAAAAATTAAGATAAAAATTGATGTCCAATGGGCACAATCTGGTTAAAAAGAGAATATGTTGTGTGTCATGAGAAAGGCTCACAGCAGTATGAAGAAATGGGGCATTACTATATGTTGGATGTAGTCGGGCAGTAGTGGTGCACGCCTTTAATTCCAGCACTCAGGGAGACAGACGCAGGCAGTTCTGTGTGAATTTGAGGCCAGCCTGGTCTACAGAATGAGTTCCAGGATAGCCAGAGATATACAGAGAAACCCTGTCTCGAAATGCCCCCATATATATGTATATGTGTGTATATATATGTGTGTGTGTGTGTTAGATGTTAATATAATTAATATAATAACTATTATATGCAATAATCTTCACATACATATTGCAAACACTTGAAATGCTACTTAGCATTATGTGAAAATTACCTACAGGACTGGGGAGCTAGCTTAGCCAGTAAAGCACTTGTCATGCAGGCATGAGAAACTGAGTTGGAACCACACAGATAAGAGCAAAGGAGTCATGGAGACCTATGCTCTAATGCCAATGCCAGGGAGGTGGGCAGAGCTGGGACCCTGGGCTCTACAGTGGGCCTGGAATACGGTAAGTGCCAGGCCAATCAGAGACTGGGAGATTCTGCCTTCAAAAACAATTCAGAGAGCTCCTGAGAATAATCACCAAGACTGACCCTTTGGCCTCCACATGCAAGGACATAGACATGAACGCATATTTCCCCAACATGTACACGTAGGAACATGCATGTGCACACATAGATATACATGTGCGCAAATAGAAAAATGAATGTTTTTAAACACACTGCTGGCCAAGAATGGAATGAAAGTGAGACAGGGCAGCGTTCTGTTTCTCCTCCCTTCTCCATCCTACCCTGGGGATCCTAGAATACGCCTACGGGGAAAGTGATGTTTGTATGTAACAACCGTCCTTGAAAATCAAAACACTTGGGTGGATCTTCCCCTTAATATTTTTAATTTCCAATATGGTTAAAATTTTAGTCTGGCGTAAACTAATCATGAGCATTTTTACTGTTTTAGATGGTCCTTTATATATGTTTATTCAATTCACTTTCAAGCCATTCCTTCCAAATAGCAGTGAGCTGTATTTTTTCCCCAACAGTGGATAAGTACCAGAAAGCAAAACCCCCACAGCAGATGATATCGACAGAAGCTGGTCTGCGTCACTACTAGGATAATTCTGACCCCCAAAGCTTTCCTTGTGTGCACACACTTCAGAAAAGCATATTGGCTAAGAAGGTCAAGCGAACCTCGAACTCAGAAATCTCCTCCAGACAAATGAAGATTACTACACTACAGGCTATTGTCAAAATGTGTATTTCCATTTTCATTTCTGTATCATAAGCGCGAGTATTTGGCAGGCATAAAAATGGGTTGTTTTCCAACTGCGGAAGACTACAAACTTAGGAGAACTGACTCCTTGTGCAGGTCCCAGGCTCCGGATAGGAAGAGACGGAGGGCAAGTGGGTGTGTGTTCCTCTATCTTTGTGAGTTTATGGAGCTTTAATAGTCAGTTCCCTGGGCCTAAGCAACGTCTACCAAATGTGGAGACTGAAAGTCACTTTACCATTGTATTTCCACCAAATGATCCCTTGCTTGGCTAAAAAGGAAGAAAGGAAAGGAAGAGAAGGGGAGGGGAGGGGAGGGAAGGAGGGAGATGATAGGGCTTAAGAAAGGAGGGAATAGGAAGGAATGGAAGAAGTGGGAGGGAGGAAGGGAGACTAGGAGGGAGGGAAGGAGGGAGGGAGGGAGGGAGAAAGCCTGGGAGAGAGGGAGTAACCAAAACTAATAGATCACTTTCTGATTGGCATTTCACCTCTAAAGGGTGACTTTTCTCTTTCAGTTGGCCCTTCTGCTTCCCTGTCTCTGCCTGCCCCTGCCTGCCTGCAAGTGAGTATATTCCATGCAAGATACCTGCTATCTTCAGGTAGGAGAGGGGACTAGCTCACTCTCGGTCACTTTTCATCTCCTTCCTCACCAGCCCCTTCTGGAAAGCTCCCTCACTGCTCTCCCAGCGTGAACCTGACATATTGCTCTAGCCTTTTTGAATGATCTATTGTGACACCTGCCAACCCTTTTACATTGTAATCAGTAAGAAGAATGAAATATTTAACCTTTACTCCCTTCCCTCTGAACAAGCTTATAGACAATTAAAATCTGTGAAATAAAAATCTACAAAACAGCGTGGTTTCCCCAGCAAAAAAAGGAATGGTCACGGACAAAAGGTCACCTGTCAGCTACTTCCAGTCATTAAATCTCTGCATTCATCACTAACATCGCTCTGTGGAAAACAAAGGTCAGAACATTAAATTATGAAACAGTCGGGATTAGAAAAGGTCACCAAATAACTAAGGAAAAGTTGACCAGTCCCACTAACCCAAACCCTAGCAGCCAGCAGAGATGGCCAGGGAGGAGACAGGTCAAGAACCCTCACCGCCTCTCTCTACTTCAGCGCCATCCTGGATATGAATTTCCACGTACAGCTTGGAACATGAAATGAAACTTGTCCACGACAAATAAAAACAGGACTTTCAATAAATATTTCAGGGGGAACAAACCCTTCATGTTTGAATCTAACCAGCCTAAATTATTAAAAAGCATTGTTTATACAGTATTCTAATGCTTGTTTCATTTTGGTTGGAACAATGCGATCCTAAAACGGGCGACAGGGCCCCTTCACGCACCTTCAATGTCTTCTAGGACAATTAGTGACTCTATGATTGCTAATTTGCTACTGTAATGCCGAAACCAATAAGATCTTTGCTTTTCATCACCCAGTTTGAATGAATCAGAACAAAGCATGTTGGGAAGAGCCTCAGAGGAGGAGTGCTCCTCACTTTGCTGCCATTACTCCTCCCCCCTTCCCCAGTGTCTTTAGCGACTGAGCTTTAGAAGCTTCTCCATGTTTAATGACACCATCAGGGAATAGATTCTGCCTTCACTCCCCCCTCCATGTTCTTTGAGGTCTTGCAAGTGAAAGGCACAAAAGCCACATTAACAACCTGGCGTTGTTTTGACTGCTTGACGAAGAAAAGAGTTTGTTTTAATTTCTCCCTTGTTTCAGGAGTGATTAAGCAAGCGGTTTCCATCTTCGCGGAGTCAACCCCGTGTGCCAGGAACTGGAATATTGTTCTAGAGAGGAAGCCACACTATGAAGCCAAGCCAGGCTGCCAGGCATCTTCTCCGTTCCTCCACAAAGCAGTGCTTTGCAACTCTGCAGCTTCCAGGAGCTGTGTGTTTAAATCACGCGTGACGAGGAACGGCCCATAAGAAACACAGATTTGATAACCCACTGTTTGGCTCTGACTCTCTCTGGATTTGGGATGTGGCATTTGCTTTGGTTTCTACCTGGTGGCATTATATCCAGGCATAAAACTTACTATGGGGCTGAATAAAAACGTTAATGTCAAGAAATAACTCTTCAACAGCCAACACAAAGCTGCACTCTCAGATGCCATAGATGACGCATTTCCCTCTAATCGAAGGCCCTCAAAGGTACAGACTTGTATAACCCTGAGGCGTGCTGCAAAAGAAGCCAGCTTGCTATCTCCACCACGGGAGGCAAAAATAAGAGTCTTCTCAAACCCCAACAAGATTTCCACTGAGGCCCTGGACGATGGACATGATTCATACCCTACTGTTACGGCTAGGAAAACACTGAATGTTCTCCAGCTTCAGAGAGGCAACTTCTCTATGGATTATTTTCCTCTCCCTTCAGTGCTGCTAATATACGATCCAGCCTTTTCACAGAAAATGAGAAAGCTGGTGCATGCAATGACCACAGTGCGATAACACGATGCTCTCAACTGCAGCAGAGTATAATGACCAGGAAATCACTCATTAACAAGAATCAAATAACAGTGATAGCAAGGATATGGGAAAAGAGGAGTCCTTATTCACTACTGCGAGAAGGTAAATTCACACAGCCTGTGTATAGATATACGAAACGTAGTGCGGACTAGACAGAGATGCCTCAGCAGTTAAGAGCACTGGCTACTCGTGCAGGTGACTGGGGTTCAGTTCCCAGTACTCACACAGCATCTTACAACCATATGTAACTCCAGCTCCTAGGTATCTGATGCTCTCCTTGGGCACCAGAAAGAAAGTTTATCCAATGTGATGTTTGTTACACATGTTGATTAACAAACTTCAGGCATGGATCTGGAAACTCTCCCTCCCTACTCCATAGGCTATCATGAGACAATGGTTTCGATCCTAGCTGTGAACTTCTGAAGCACACACTTGTTAGGACAAGAGCTAAGACTTCAGTGTCCACTGATACCATGTCATGCTGTTCTGGAAGTTCTGCTCGATGTGGACGAGTGGAGTGGAGGAAGGGATTAATGCGCAATCATAGAAAGCTATCCTCAGTACTCAGATGATAGCATGGACTTCCTTGACAATACAAGGAAGCCATCAGAAGCCAGGAGAAAACTTTAGTATTAACAAAAGTTTGTAAAATGATAGCTGGCTGTGACATGGTTATACAAACTCACTCACAGTACACCTCAGGAAAAACTTCGAGAGAAATCTAGTGTACCATAGCACCAAAAATATTAATTCCTAGAGAGAAAAATTGAATAAGAACTCTGCAGTTGGGCTGAGGAAATGGAACACCATGAAAACGAAAAGACTGCAGTGTGGTGTTTGCTCTGCACATTTAGTTGTAAACGCATTTGTGCTTTTTAAACAAAACCTTTTATTTCTACAACCAAGCTACTACCTGCTTGCTGGAAATGTGAAGATTTCTGTGATCTTTACTATCAGATGAGTGTGAGCCCTGTGAGTTACATGAATGAGAACTAAGATTTAGATATAATATTTATCTGGCTTGGGAGTCCTCTGTTCCTTTACTGCTGTGGTAATTATAGTTTGAAATCCTTATCTTGTTTGAATAATTATTTTTAAACTATGTTAAATCTTCTCCAAGATATCACGGGTTATTGACCCAGTAAATGAAATTACTGAGCCCACAGTACTTTTAATGCTTTAATGAAGTGGTGTTCTAAAATGCTCAGTCTCCATAAAGATGGAAAGCACAGCAATTAGTTGAAACTGAACATTGCAAGGAACTAAAGGTTCCACTCACAGTTCAGAAAACCCAAAACAAAATTAACAGCTGGCGATGTACAGGGTAACAGAATCACTGTACACACACCCAGCCTTGTGGGTAGCTGTACTTCACAGGGCACCTCCATCTTCTACCCATCACAATGCCTTTCATTGTCCCCTGTGGAAGCCAAGGCTGAAGTACCCACCCCGACGAGTTAGCCATCACCTGGCAGAAGATGAGGAGCAGAAAAGCTTGTACACCCTACACCCATAAGTCAAAGTTAGGGGGCCAACTCATTCATTTGGCCGTGTATCAGTTCCAACCTCAGCTAACTCGCAGAACCCTGGCACTGATCATTCAGAAGGCAGTCATCATACATAGTCACCCCTTAAAGACCCTCTGTTCAGTACCATTGCATGGATTGACGAAGTTGCCAACATTGTGGGACACATTCCAATCACAGCAGGGGCTTTCTTCGTCTGTTCTCCAGACTCTTAGGGACTCATTTATGACTGGTCATGAGATGATTTTGATGAACAACAGAGGAATTAAAGAATTAAATGCAAGCACTCAGTTGCCTAGGACCTGATTATTAGCACTGTATTAGCAATTCAAGAGTCAATTGTAAATGGAAGGTTCTGTCCAGCTGGGTCCCACAGCCATTCAGTCCCAAAGAAACACACAGAAGCTTATATTAATTATAAACTTTTTGACCTATTAGCTCAGATTTATTAACTAGCTCTTACAACTTAAATTAACCCATAATTGTTGTCTATGTTTAGCCATGTGGCTTGGTACCTTTTTTCAGTAAGGCATTCTTGCTTCCTCTGTGTCTGGTGACTGTCTCTGCCTTTCCTCTTCCCAGAATTCTCTTATAGTCTGGTTGCCCTGACTTTACTTCCTGCCTGGCCAATCAGTGTTTATTAAACTAATACAAGTGACAAATATTTACAGTGTACAAAAGAGCCTTATCCCACAGCCAATACCATTGCATCTTAAAGTATAATAGTGCTCCTTAGAGTGAGGCAGACAGGGTGACTTTACAGGCAGAAAGGGGCTAGTGAAAGCAGAAACAAGGAACAAAAGCTAAAGTGCCAGTATTAAGGATGTAACTCGGTAGACTGCTTGCCCAGCCCAGCATGCACAAAGCCTTGCATACACAGCTATCACATTGTTAACCGGGTATGGTTCCCATGTAATTTCAGGCCTTGGGAAGGGAGGGTGGAGGAAGAGGATTCAGAAGTTTGAGGTCATCCTTTGGCTACATACTGACTTTAAGGCTATCCTGGGATACGTGAAACTCTGTATTAAAAAACTAAAGAAATCAGGCATTGGGGTGGAGCACACCTTTAATCCCAGCACTCAGGAGGTAAGGGAAGGCAGATCCCTGTAAGTTCAAGGCCAGGTTGGTCTACAAGAGCTAGTTCCAGGACAGGCTCCAAAGTTATAGGGAAACCCTGTCTCGAAAAACCAATAACAACAACAACAAAAGAAAGAAAACTTCAATCATCTCAAAGCTACTTTCCTCCCCCCATGAAAGCTGAAGGGACTTCTTCCCGTGTCTGCTCATGCTGACATGTGCCCTTGATTAGCTGCTGTGAAACTAACATTTTTTAATTGGTCATCTTCTGAGTTCAGTTTTACTGAGATACCTAACACAACTTTAACTTAGCTAGGTCTGGACTGCGGGCCCTAAGGTAGAAGCTTGGTCCAAACAACAGATGGTCTCCTAAAACATTACAGGAGTTGAGTTTATGATTTATGCAGGATGATGTTAATAAGTAGCAAGAGCAGGATGTCTCAAGCTTTTAATACTGTGCAAATTCAGATGGAAGAGGGAGAGAAGGGGAGGAAGAAAATAAGAGAAAAAGGCAGAGAAGGAGAAGGAAGATGAGGAAGAACAGACAGAATGGGGTGCCCTTTATTTAAGTCTGACCAACGGCCATAAGATGCTAGGCCAAGCCAATAAACATGCAATCAGTGCTCATTCCATTCCTTACACTAGATTTTATTTGTGCGTGTGTATGTAGGTAGTTCCATGTCCACAGAGCATGTGGAGGTCAGAAACAACCTGAGGGAGTTTGCCTACTCCTTCCACCAGGTAGATTCCAGGGAACAAAATCAGGTGTTCACCATCTCTTAGAAATATCCCGTTCTACTGGGCACTTTTACTTGAGGATTATTATGAAGATGGCTTCTTCTTAAGATGTGCTATTTAATGATAATGACAATGTAGTGATATTTCATTTGTATTTTAATAAAGTTTGTCTGAGGATCAGAGAGTCAAATAGCCACCCTGATCAGCCTTACCGACCAGACAGTGGTGACACATACTTTAATCCCAGTAGTCACACTATAGTTTGCCATAGGAACCGGGCAGTAGTGGTGCACGCCTTTAATCCCAGCACTAGAAAGGAATGTAAGACGGGAGGAGACAGCTCTCAGGCTTAGTCTGCAGTTGCCCAGAACTGGTAGAGGTAAAGTTTTCTAGTGGCTTGGCTGTTTTGTTTTTCTGATCTTCAGCTTGAACCTGAATCTCCCTCTCGGAGTTTTCATTATTTGTGCTACATAATAATGTTAGCTTTAAATAGTTTTCATGATTGAAAATAAACACAAGGAAGTGTTACACAGCTAGGACCTATGAGTTTCACTTACGCATGGACTGTAGTTTAGGTTAATGATTAAGGAAAACAATGGAGTCCCAGGAGCCAGGTTGGCTCAACTTCTTTTAAGGTTGATGCTGAACAATGTTGTTCACAGGTTTCATATGTGCATCATAGCTGAAACAAAGCCTCAACATGACTTCTGGTTAGGTTAAGATGTTTTGATAATAGCCTTTAGGTAAAACAACAAAACCATTAGAAAAAAATACAAAGTTCACAAGGACACAGAAGCAGCTGAGTGATAGGTTCACTATGATTAGGGAACAAAAACAAAGCAGCCCAATTATTATTAGCTGACATGCCTTTCTTGCTAAGATGGGATGATGATTAATTCCTTATACCCATATTTCTGCCCTTAGCTTCCTGATATAAAAAACTCTTGATGAGTGAATATGAAACCCTGGGGATTTAAAAACAGAGCTGGCTGGTTCTTTTCATACATAAGTTTAGATTTGTGATTCTTCTAAGATTTCTTATCAAATTACATTTGGAGAGAATAAAATGATCAGTCCTTTCTTTGTAGCCACAAAATGCAGCCTGCCAGCAAAAGAACTGGCTGAGAAAAATGCCTTGCTTGCTCACTCCCTGGTAATCTATAACATGTTACTTGGACACGAATGTTCGTGGTTTCTTTGGACAACTTTTTTTTACCTGTAATATGCATAATGTTGAATCATGTAAGGGATATGGAAATCACGCTGTTTTTACTTGTATTCATTGTATTCACTTGGAAAACAGACTGTAACCACATTGTAATCTTTATATTGCTTGAAACATTTTTCTGGGGCATATAAGCTTTAAGGGAAAATAATAAAGTCAACTAGAAGGAAAACAAGAAAAAGAAAAGACTAGGAAAGATGTAGAGTAATATAAGGAAACAAAAAACGTCGTCAGAAGGAAATCAAGAGTGTGCGTCTTTTTCCTACTCCCTCAGATAAGAGTCCTAGTTCGCTGACTCCATTGGATTCCCATCAATCTGCTGGAGGCTGGTCCTCACAGCAGAGATATGATCTTAGGGAACATCAGAGAGGAAGGCCACAAAATGCCAAAACAACTTCTAAAAAAAGTAATCTGCTTTTTATTAAAATGCGTGTGTGCATGTGTGTTCAGTATGCGTGTGAGTGACTACTGTAAACATGTGCTTCTCTGTTGTCTATTACTAATATATAATTGTCATTACTTCTGAAGCCCAGAAGTTTAGGCTGAATACAGTAACAGCTCAGACCTTGCCATGACTTCTACTACATGTTCATTTAGGACACGGTATAACTATATAATTTATCTTTAGGGGACCAATTACATATATGTATCCATAAGAAAGTATTAGCCATTGTTGAAAGTTATGAAGATGCAACTTTAAAATAGAAGCAATTAATACTGTGAGGCAGAGAATTTAACATAAAAATGTGCATTATATAGAATAAATTTGGATATCAAAACCCCTAGCACTTTGTCAAACCCACTTACAACTTGTCTTAAATGATTTGACAAGAGTTTTATAAAATCAGTACACCATTTTTATGATAAATATCCAACCCTAGAAAGATCAGTGTGCTAAAGTGCTGGTTTCCAACTGGTGTCAGTTGAAGGAAACTCTAAGGGGAGGACTAGTTTTAGGACTCCAGGTAACTGAATGGCACCCCAGTTTCTTCCTCTTGTAACCTCCTGGCCAATAGTGCTCTGCCCATGTGTTCCTGTCACAATGCTACCCCCTGTCCATGATGCTCTTCTGCCTCCATGATCTTCTCACCACTCCATAGTGCTCCCCCCCTCTCTACAACGCTCTCTCCCCTCTTCATGTCATTCTTCTCCTTCCATGGCACCCCACCCATGATGCTCTTCCCTTTCTGTCTGTTCCTCATGTGTTGTAGAATATTTTAAGATGTGTTACATTTGTTTGTGCCATGGAACATTTGTTTAAGGATGCAGAGATGTTGTTGCATTCCTTTATGTTGCATTGGCTTAACTCTGTGATTTTATGTTGCATTTGCTTAAAGCGGTGTTACTTTGGCTGTTTAAAACATATGATTGGTCTAATAAAGAGCTGAAAGGCCAAAGGCAAAGCAGGAGAAAGGATAAGTGGGGCTGGTAAGCAGAGAGAATAAACAGGAGGTGGGAAAAAAAAGATCTAGGAGCCAAAGAAAGAGGAGGAGAGGAAGACTCCAGGGGCCAGCTGCACAGCAAGCCATGGAGAAATAAAGAAAGGTGCACATAAATAAAGATAAAATCCCAGAGGCAAAACATAGACTGGATAATTTAAGAAAAACTGGCTAGAAACAAGCCAAGCTAAAGTCAGACATTCATAAGTAATAATAAGCCTCTGTGTGTATTTATTTGGAAGCTGAGTGCTGTACCCTCCAAAGAGCAAAGAGGCAAAAGAGTAAACAAAAACAAAACAAATAACTCCAGATATCATGTGCTACCATAGGCCCAATATGGAAGTCTCCTTGTCACGGGCTGTGTCCTGGTTAGATTTTTTATCACCTTGACACAAGCTATAGTTGTCTGGGAAGAAGAACCTCAACTGAAAAAAGTTCTCCATTATAAATCTACGAGGCACTTTTCTTGGTTAATGATGGATGTGAAAGGGCCCAGTGTAGATATAAGTTTCTGTCCATCAATCATTCAGTCCCAAATAAACAGAGGCTTATATTAATTATAAACTGTTCAGCCTATTGCTCAGGCTTATTACTAACTGGCTCTTACAACTTAAATTTACCCATAATTCTTATCTATGCTTAATCACGTGGCTTGGTACCTTTTCTCAGCACGGCATTTTCATCTTGCTTCTAATCAGTAATTTATTAAGCCATATGAGTGACAAATCTTTACAGTGTACAAATGCATTATCCCACAGAAGCCCAGCTCACTGTGGGCAGTGCCACTTCTAGATGGGTGGTCCTGGGTTGAATAAGAAGGCAGGCTGAGGAAGCCATGGGGAGGCATGGTAGTAAGTGTTCCTGCATCTGCTTAATGTCCTGTCGTCCTTCAGCTGTGAGCTATGAAGCCCTCTCTTCCCTAAGTAGCTTTTGGTCATGGTGTTTAATCACAAGCAGTGGGAAAACTAAGACAGTCTGAACCTTTAAGTCCATGAGCATAAAATCCATCTTTTAAAAGCTGCTCATCTCCAGTATTTGTTGGGGTGATACCAAGCTCATGACCAGCTTCAAGGATCACACTAGAATAAAACCAAGCATGAGCTGTCATTAGACTTAGAGCCCACTCTGCTACTGTCTAGGCAAGCATTTTGATGTAGGTTTCCTAAGTGTTTTAGACCCCACATAGATATCTGAAGTGTTTAGGTATCTATGAGTAGTCTTCGTAGCTGTCCACGATAACCTAGAATAAAATTAAATACAAAGTAAGCCTCGTGAAGATGTGTCTTAGTACCTGAGAGCAAGACTCTCCTTCCAGAATGTTGCTTTCTCTAAGGCACACACCCAAGGCTCCCCCTCTGCATTTGGGTACCTGTCCTCATTTGGGCCCTTACCACTGTTACTGCCCTCACAAAAGCTCTATGGTAACCAGGGTCTACACTTCTCATTTGGGTAGGACTGATCAATAATGAGTTGCCCTGTTATGAACAGAAGTACTCATAACATTTTTACAAGGGCAAACAGCCTTTCTATCGCCAGCACTGCATCAACACAGTGAACTGAACTGCTCTGTGTCGAGTTCAGGTCTCAGTTATTTCTCGTAGGAGATGTGAGTCATAAAATCGAATGTTTCAGAGCACATCATGCACCTTATTCCTTCATCTGTCTTTCTGGAACACGCCTGCTTCATAGGGAGATGTTACTCCGAGAGATAGGGAGGGAAGACGTCAAAGGCCACTCGAGGATGCAGAGCAGGTTAATGAATGTAGCGTAGGAACTGTTAATCAAAATTTTCTTCCAATTTATGGGGGGAATAATTCCTTGGATCTAATTCTTGCCCACTCCCCCCACAAAAGACACACCAAGAAAACACTGGGAACAGTTCTCAAGTCTGCCTGACAAACTTTAAAAAGACAGCCACCCATCTTGGTCTGTTTGTGGGGACCTTGGAAGTGGGACCAGGATCTATCCCTGGCTTTTTGGAGCCCATTCCCTATAGTGGGATGCCTTATTCAGCCTTGAAGTAGGGGGAAGGGGCTTGGTCCTGCCTCAACCTGATGTGCCAGGCTTCATTGACTCCCCATGGGAGGCCTTATCCTTTCTGGGGGAATGGATGGGGAAGAAAGTGGAGGAGAAAGAGGTGGGGTAGTAGAGAAGGGGAGGGAGGGGGAACTGTGGATGTTATGTAAAAAGAATTTTTTTAAAAAATATACTGGAAAAAAAGAACCACCAAGGCCAGAGATGATCTTCCAGTGGTGAACTATCTTCTCCTGTGTACAGCACTTCTAAGTTGTTCCCCAAAACCAGCATGAGGCATCTGACAGAAACCAAAGGATAAACTACCCTGAAATGTCTCAGGAAAATAATTTCAGGATAGAATCTTGGGTTAGGTGTTAGCTGGTCTTTTTTCAGAATATAAACATATTCTGAATATAAAGTCTCTTTCGAAATTCTGGCATCACAAGGAACTGTGCACAGCGGATAAGTGGATGACGAACATGAGGAAAAGAGTCTGGACCAGGATCCCTCCCTGGAAGAAGCTCCAGCCTGTCCACACTATATGGGCCATTGGCTAGAAGTCAGCAGACCACAGACCCTGCAGGGCTGCCTCAGCCAGCTGCAGGTTCAACGCAGTGTGGCCAACAGCTCTGCAAGTCCTTCATTTCTCAGCAGCTGACAAACGCTCTCATTTTCTGGACTGCAGTTATCAGGTCAACAAAAATACACTAGATGAATGAATGACAGAGTCACCAAACCCCAAGCTCCAACTCCCAGGCTGAAGTCTATCCTCTAATTTACTCCTGTCCCCAGCTGATTAGACCCATTATTTAATGAAGTCTCTCTTGGTTGTCTATCAACTTATTTGTATTCATGAAGAGAAAGTGATAAGCCAAAATGCTAATTATCTATTTTTTTTTAAAATAAAAGGTCCATGCAAAGAATGATAATGAGTTATTAAAATAGCCCTTTTCATCTGTCATAATACATCCTAACAAGCTCTCTAATTGGCAGATTTTCATTGCTGGACAACATAGCAAATAAAGAGGGAGATGTTTACTTCACAACCCTTCAGACTTCACCAGCGATCGGCATTAGCTTTGAAATGTGAACGCTAGTGGGGACGGTGAGACAGGATGGGAGAAGTTCAGTCATGAAAATCTAGGAGGAAGAAGACAGTACGCTTACCACACAACTGGATGAATAGACTTCTTCCGAGGGTGGGGTCGAAAATAGCTGTTATCCCCTGGGAAATAATCAGCGACGTCTGAAGACTTAAAAGGATCATTCTACTCCTTTGTTCATGTGTGATCGTGTGTGTGTGTGTGTGTGTGTGTGTGTGTGCGTGCGTGCGTGCGTGCGTCTGCTACCACAGCACACATTTGGAGTTCAGAGGACATGTAAAGGGAGTCCTTCTCTCCTACCAACTTGTGGGTCCTGGGGATCAAACTTAGATAATCAGGCTTGGTGGTCAGTGCCTTTTAACCCCTGAGCCATCTTATCGGCCCTCTGAAACTTTGACTATTAAAACTGGTGAACACTAACTGAATTTTGTGAGCAGACACCAAGGAAGGGTACTACACTAAAGTCCCTATACCATCCCCCCCCCAACAGAGTTATCCAGTCCAAACTGGATGAGGAGTCCATGTCCAAAACAAATAAAGGGAGGCTAGAAAGAGGGCTAAACAAAAAAAGCTGATCTTCAAAGGACCTGGGTTCAGGTCCCAGCACCCATATCACAACCACCTGTGACCCCAGTTCTAGTGGATTGTCATGAGGCATCTTCTGTCTTCCTCGGGCATTTTGTACATACATATACCCAGGCACACACATATACATGTAACATTTTTTTAAAAGGAAGAAAGGAATTGTAATAAACACATGCTGTGAGACACAATGGTCCATACCCTGTCAATTGTATTTTAATAAAATGCTGATTGGTCAGTAGCAAGGTAGGAAGTATAGGCAGGGCAACCAGGCAGGAAGTAGAGGTGGGAAAAGGAGAATTCTGGAAAATGAAAGAGTTAGTCTGCAGTCGTCACTCAGACACAGAGCAGGCAAGATGTGACTGCCTCACTGAAAAAGGTACCAAGCCACGTGGCTAACTCAGACAATTATGGGATAATATAAGTTATAAGAGTTAAGAAGCCTGAGCTGAGCTAATAGGCCAGTCAGTTTGTAATTAATGTAGACCTCTGTGTGATTCTTTGGGACTTCACGGTTGCGGGACCAGGAGGCAGGACAGAGACCTCAGTCAACAGACATAAGCAGCAGATTTAATGAGTTGATGCTATGTCCATGCTATGACGTTATGTTGGATTTTTTGTTTGGTTTGATCTCCATGTTCTGGGTTTTTTCTTGTGTTTTTCACAAGGGTTTATCATTTCAGAGCAGTAAAGGTTGTATTTAATGTAGGTTGATCTTGAATTAAATGATTCCACATTCATGCCTCAGTTACTTTCATATTCAAAAGAAAACATTTCATCTGTTGAAAAATAGATGGGGAAAATATGTGACAGAGTCAAGAGAAACACACAGGGTTAAAAAAAAAAAAGAAAGAAAGGATAGTTAAGGAAAGGCTGCCTCCCCTAAAACCATGAGACAAAAACAAACCTTGCTTCTTTGGTTGTTTGCTAGGAACGATGTCACCATGACAAGAAGTCATTATTTCACTAATCCATGGGACAAAAGGACTAGGGAATAAAAAAGAACCATCTTACTGTATGCACTGAGGTCATAGCATTAAGTGTTCAATATGCTGCCTCACATGACAAGTCTCTGGTTCACCTGGGGATCTGGAGAGACTGTTAGCACCAGTCATTGGTCACTTTCTAACTATAATGGCTATTTTGATGATGATAGTGACCTGGTTAGATTTGATTTTGTTTATTTGACACAAATCAGAGCGATCTGGGAACTTCAACTGAGAAAAGGCCTCCGAGAAAGCCGTGGGGCATTTCCTTAACTGAGGATTGATGGAGAAGGACCCAGCTCACCATGAACAGTGTGCTAGGCCTGGGTAGGTGGTCCTGGGTTGAATGAGAAAACAGGCAGAGCAACCCATGGGGAGAAAGCAAATAGCAGTGTCCCTCTGTAGCCCCTGAAGTTTCTGCCCTGAATCCCTACCCCGACTTCCCTCTGTGATGGAGGGTGGTGACATGAAAGGACAAGACTAAACGAAACCAGCCCTTTCCTCTCCACGCTGTTGCTGGTCACGTCCTTTATCACAGCAACAGAAACCCTAGCTAAGATACATAGGCTCAGCTTCTTCTAACTAGAGGATGAGGCAAGAGAAAGCAGTTTATTTTCGAGACAGGTTTCTGTTTCCTTGGAACACAGATCCCTGGCACTGGGGAGCTGCAGAGCACACAATCATAGAGCTGGCGAGCCCTCAGCATCTAAGATCCCAGCAGCCGGGCTCCTCTGAGTCCTGCCAAAGCCACCAACAATATTTAGTCTTGGGAGCCGAGAGCCCGTGAGAGGCACCCATCTTCTCTGCAGAGATTCCTTTGTGCTCCGTTGCTTATTATTAACAGGTAGTTGCCTACAGCAGAGGTCATAGCCATGTTAGCCAAGCTTGGGAATTTGAACAATCCTGGTGTTAAAGTGTTTGGTCACCAATAGCAGATCAATGATGTAGGGGGGGGGTCAACCACCTCTATTAACTAACTTCAAAGCCCCTCTCATTGGATCAACATACTTTTCAAAAGTTATCTTTAAAAGAAAAAAATAGTAATAGCTGAAAAAATTATGGAATCATGCACATTTGTTTATATGGAGCAACATATGTACCCAAAGCCCATGGATACTCAAGAAATACTTATTAGAATAAAATCTGGTCCCACCAAAGCAAAATAAACACACAGGTAAAAGACCACGGAACCACCATAAATAAATTGTTTCTAAAAATAAATGAGCTAGGGGAAATCTATCAAAGCCCCTTAAAATAAGACTCATATGCATAATTGAATTTGCATTTGGAAATGGGGTTAAAGGTCGCTTAGCTACACTGATGCAGAGTGCTGGCAGATTATTCACGCCCAAGAAAAGTAACTACCCAGCCACTTTAAATCATTCGGTATTAGGAGAAATTAAGTTATGCACGTCCTTAATAAATGGCACAAAAAGCTAAGGCTGAGTGTGCACACTCTGCAGAAACAGAAAACTAAATCACCACGAAGCAAGCACACTGCCATGACTGGCGGTAAGCCTTCCTCTGTGTTAGTTCCCCAAAGTATGAGGATGCCTTTTCTCTTTCTGTACACCAAGTAAGTTGTGTAAAGACAACCAAGGTCAGAAATACAGGTCAGTGGATAAAGGTGATTGTTGCCACCCGAGGACCCAGATAGTGGGAGAAGACTGCCAACCAACTCCAGCAAGCTGATGTCAGAGGCCTCTATATGAAGGAGTTCCAGGGCATGAGCTGTCTCCCACAAATAAATAAGTGTAAATAATTTTTAAATTTTCCAGGCTATTTGTGTGTGTGTCTGTATGAGTGAGTGTGTATTTGTGAGTATGAGTGCTTGTACAGGCGGTTCCTCCTCCAAGTGGCTTTTGTCCCCTTAGATCCAGGCCCTCTTGGTCACAGTCAGTACACAAGAAGTACTCCTAACTTCTTGAGGGTTTTCTTCATACCATAGTCTGGCTTCAGCCTAAGGACTGGAGACATTGGTTCTGTTTCTCCCTAGCCCTCTCTTCCACCCCCTTCCCCATTGGTCCAGGTTCTTCCCTTCAGCTTCCTCAGGAATCCTGACCATCCATGAAACTCAGGTCAAGCCCCACCCCATCAGTTCCTTTAAAGAAACCCACATGTCAACCTCAGAGGACTTCTTAAGCACTATCACCACTGCACTGGCTGATCCGTCAGCCTTTTCTGTCAGAGGCCATAATTCTCCTGAGAAGACGACGCCTGTTTTCCCATTTACCGACACTAGCCACCGTTCAGTCAGCATTGAATTCAGACCGTCCAGGCAGATGCACTGGGCCAGTAACGCAGGTTAAAAACGCAATGTTTAAACATAAAACAAAACCAGCCTACAAATCACAATCCCATCACAATCCCAGAGAACTTAGACAACAATGGGGACCCTAAGAGAGACATACACGGATCTAATCGACATGGGAAGTAGAAAAAGACAAGATCTCCTGAGTAAACTGGGAGCATGGGAACCTTGTCAGAGAGTTGAAGGGAGGAAGGGAGAGGCAGGGAGGGGAGCAGAGAAAAATGTAGAGCTCAATAAAAATCAATAAAAAAAAATTAAAAAGCGGATGTGTTTACCGATGGAGTGGCTTCTACGTGTGACCCAGCATCATTGTTGAGTCAGGCACACATCATTTGCACAGCCTGTGATGTTTTTCAGAGCATCTGTCTAAATATTAAGTGCACTTGTGAGACATTTCCAAGACTGTGGAGTCCCCAGGTCATACAGATTACCAACTTCCTACTGCACTGAGAGACATTATCAAATATTCTGAGTTGTTGGTGCCCACACCACAGGAACGTATGTCTGAGTATACACAAGTAGACACGCCCACATTTTAAACCACCTAGCAGGAGACTCCTACCAGGCATCTAGACAGACGGTCTGGACGTGAGTATGGAAGGACTTTGTCCCTGGCACCTTTTTTCTATTTATTTATTATCTATTTATTTATTTATTTATCTATCTATCTATTTATTTATTTATTTATTTGTCTATTTATTCATTTATTATGTATGCAATATTTTGTCTGTGTGTATGCCTGCAGGCCAGAAGAGGGTGCCAGACCTCAT
>LOJH01001390.1:0-15835 GCA_001685095.1 Ellobius talpinus
AAGAGCAGTCAGGGTTCCCTGCCCTGTGGGAAGTCCAAGGTCCCCCCCCTTCATCCAGATGCTCACCTTCCCACTGCTCATTTTCAAAGAAAACATATCCTGGCACCTTTTAACTGACAATATGCTACACGGCATATAATGTGTGTGCACACTGTAATAGAGACATTACATACATACAGGCAACTGGGTGAATCAGCCAGATTCTGATAATCTCAATCCATCTGTTGGGAAATGGCTGAGGGCTGGGGAAGAAGTGGGGGATCTCACTTTAGAAACGATGCCTCATTCACTGTTTGTAACTTCAGCCCTCAACATGTTGTCTGGATTACATCTTGAATTACTGATCAGACAGGGAGGGCAGACAACATCTACAGACCTCAAGTAAGGATTTTACTCCCTGACAAAGAAGGGCGTGCATCTGATATGGTCCCTGGTTGTCTTAGTCTCTTTTGGCCTTTTCGAAGCAATGGGCAGTTAAGTCTCTCAGGATGTTCAACTCTTGAACATGATCGGTACTTAGTAAGTGAGAGTCACTGAGGCAGGGAGGAAGATCTGAGGGCCGCTGTGAATTCAGCACACTTTTCATATTGAAAACTCATGGAAACTGAAACTGCTCACATCATGCGATACTCAGGAAGGGCGCCTGGGTTCCTGACAAGTTCATCTCTACCTTCGGCTGCAAAACGCACAGAGTGCACAGAGCCCTGCTAACGGGCCCATGCCCACATTCTTAACACGAGGTTGGAACCCATTTCCGACCCAGTTGTTCTGGGGCTGCTCCTTTCCTTGGTGTTGCCCAGCAGTAAACTTGTATGAGGATATTCCTGACAGGAACTCATGCTGCACCGGAGGAAGTACGGGCGTCTTTGCCGACCGCTCAGCACAATTACGATCTGATCGACAATACACAACCGGGACTCAGAGGGAGAAAAAGAAGAGTTAAGACCAGATGGCAAGTGTTCTGAAGTTTGGATGAGGAGACAGAGAGAGCTAGGGGAAGCAGGCAGGCTTCCAGGCTGAGAGTTATTCACAGGGAGAACAGAAGAAGGAAGCAACCACCAAACAGAGAAGCAACAAACAGTCAGTATTCCCGACAGTTTAGTCAGCCAGGTCAGAATTTTAGGCAGAGGCTCCAGAAAAGAAGTGGAGATCAGAAGCCAAGCCAGAGGTCAGAGCAACACTTGCTGGGCCTCAACACTGACAATGCAGCCAGGGACAAGGACAGCTTTTGATTCTCATCATGGCTGTCAGGGGCTTTGCCATTCACTGTCTCAGTCCTTCACATTCCCACACGCTCTTTGACAGTGTGAGTTTAGAAGGAAACAGTGCCAAACTCGTGGATTTGGGGGCAGGAACCCATAGTTTGAGTCCTTGTGCCAGCCATTATTAGCTCTCATTATGTGACATGGACCTCTTGGGCTTCCGTAAGATGGGAGCAGTCATTCTCCCGATCTCACGATGTTTCTGCAAGGCTACGGAGTGGGACAGCACACAGGACTCAAGCCATGTGTTACACCAACAACACGTGTTGCTGTAATGTTTTAATGACTGCAGCAGGGGCAATGCTGCTTGACCTGGTCACAGATAAATTAATTAATGAGACAGACCTCAGAAGGGCAGCTGGTACGTGGCATGACAGCTGTTTTCACAATCTCAACCCTGCCCATTGTAACCTAAGCATCACTTTGTAACTCTACCAATAACAAGAAAAGCATCCGGGATGTGGCTGGCTCTGTGATGTCTTTTGATATGGTCTGGTAAGCTTTGGACCATGTTAGTGACCAGCCACTGGCACCTTTCACCTTTGCTGAGTGGCAGACTGAGGTCATTGTTCCCCAGGCTGACTACATCCATGGGATCTTCAAGAGAAGAGAAATCTCTTAGTCGGCAGCTCATTGGGTGAGCTGAAACAATGTGACACGCCTGGCTGGCCCTGGTCTTCCTCTCATGATGTGGGCCTTAACAGATCTGTAGGGACAAGGCCAAACTCATCTCAGTGCCATTTAAGCTGTTTCAGGATCTTTGTGAATAGTTCAGTAATTCTCAAGTGAAAAGAAGATGTGGGAAACGCAGCTTTAAAATACTGTCTTTTGGATCTCGGTTTCAGTAGGCCAGTGATCTCAAACTTATGTCAGTGTGAGAGGACACCCAACTGGTGGCTTTATGGCTAAGTATCAGAGAATTTCACCCAAAGAATAATGGTTTCACTCCTGGTTCCATGGCTGTGGAGCCCCTACCCTGATTAAAGGAAGCTGGAATTTATCCAGCTCCATGGAATCTTTGAAAAACCTGGATTTCAGATATGACGACGATTTCATGGTTTTGAGGAGATTTGAGTTGGTTGATCCCACGGAACATGCAAAGCCCAAGGCCATCTTAAACAGACAGCTCACTAACAGAGTTTCTAAACTGTTTAAAAAGTGAGTTGTTATGCAAAACAACAGGTATCCAACAAGGACAAAAGATCTCCAGCCTTTCCACTACATGTCCTGCTGCACAGTCCAGGATCAAGTCCACAGGGGACACCGAAACACAAACACTCAAACAGAACTCATAGGACGCTACAATTGAGTCAACATAGATTCCAAGTATAGCAGGGGTGAATGTATGTTTTTAAGAATCCAGGAACAGGCGAGCTGGAGAGAAGGCTCGGCAGTGAAGAGTATGTATTACTCTTGCAGAGGACCTAGGGTCAATTCCCAGCACCCACATTTTGGCTCACATCTGTTGGTAGCAGCAGTTCTAGGGGATCCAAAGGCATGCAGAGTGGACACGCATACATGCAGGCGAAACATCATACACACCACGTACAGGAGGTTAAGTCCTTAGAAAGAATCTATGTACATCTTAAATAAAGAAGAAGGAGGCGCAGGCACAAATGAGGTCAGCTCTCAGAAAACATTTTGTGTACTCTGGTGTTAGGTGAGGAGGTGCTTTGTGAATAACTCTTGAATGTGCTCCAACAGACAATGGGGAAAACAGACCCCAGATACTACAAGACTATCAAGAGTCCACACAGACCAAGGATTTTCTTAGATTATATTTAACAATGGTACCCAACAGGATCAGGAGTCCTTTTGACAAATCTTATTTCTGATAGGTACTTAGCATAAACTATAGCGCCAAAGGGTTCGGATGCCCAGTGAGGGCTCTATTTCAAATCACCCTGCCGAATCCGGGCAATCTCTCAGATGCAAGAGTAAAATCAAAGAGCAAATCACTATTTGGCCAAAGTGTGTAAGATCAACTCAAACTAAAACAAACAAACAAACAAACAAACAGCAATAACAAAACCTCACTCAACTTGAATCAACCTAAAAGTCCAGCCCCTAGACTTGGAGTACATGCTGGGAACGTCTGAATGGTTGGTGTGTAGACTGATGCTGTTCTCACCATGTTGGCAGCCACTGAACCACATCCACAGACAGAAAAATACCTTCTCTAGGAGACAGTCCTTTCCCTTCCGCCTTCCCCTATCATTGTACAACTGTGTCACAACAGACATTTCATAGGTTTTTTTATTTAGTACTCAGATAAAGTGCACACCACAGTGTACTAAAGCCTTGGAGATGTCTCCTGGGGACTGGATCCTGTTTCCCAACCAGAGTCCCAGGATGGTGTGAGATAATTTTGTTCTTGGAAGGCACACTGAAGAATGTTTCTGGAAGCAGCTTAAAACACGTTAATCATAAATGGAAGCCGAGGCTTAAATTATTAAAACTAAGTTATATTGATCACTGTTTCAAAGAAACTATTTCAAAGGTTCTTCCTATAGGCAAATTATCTTGGTCTAATTTATCTGAAATCATGTTGAAGGAAACATCTGCACCCATTTTAGCCCATGCCCTTAAGCCTCATAGTAGGTGAACTGGTACGCTTTTAAATGAAAAGTCAGGATTGTATTTACAAATAAGCACTACTGGTAAAAGGTAGCCACTTTCCATGGCTAGACGCTTGTGCTGAAATGCTGCTCAGGCTAACAGTTCTATTTGAAACTTGTCTTCAGTTAGTTCCCGAGCAAACGGCTGTGTCACAGAAAATTAAATACCTTTATTTTACTGTCACTTTTCACGTTTTCTGAACAGTTTTACCAAGCTAGGTCACCTGTGTGTCTCCCCTGACTCTGACATGAATGATACAATTCTTTCAGAAAGTCTAGTAAACCTTCAGAGGCAGGAGTATACAAAGCGGAGGGCAGTCCACAGGATGTGCAAGCGTGCAAGTCTCAAAAGAGGCGTCAAAAAATATTCCTGGAACAAGCGTACATGTTGCTTGCTTAATTATTTTGAAAGCAGGAACACTTGACCATGGAAGTGCTGCTAGGCTCAAAAGTAATTTCCTTAGATAACCAGGCCTTGCAGGACTGATGGCAATGAGTAACCATGACCCGAGGAAAATTGCCACTAGGTGCTTTCAACAGAGACATGCCAGGGACAGTCCTTCCTGCGAGCTGAAGCATACAGTAGTGGCAGATGAAGGTGAGGATTCTAAAAGCGAGAAGGTCGTACGAAACCATTATTAGTAAAGCACAATGTCGCTGACGCCGGAACTGGGGCTAGTTAAAATGTCAAGTCCTGCTTCGCTGACAAAGACTCAAAGGGAACCAGTTCTCTCCTTGCAGAGCTGCTCTGTGAAAGCAATGGAATCTTGCTGTCAGTCTCGGAGCTGTTTCTGCAGGGCACGCCTCCTAAAAACCTTCACTAACTTCTGTTTGCGTGCCCAAGAGTTTGTCTCTTCTCCAAAAAAAGTCTAATGCAGTCTCAAAAGAGATTGTGTTTATTTAAGCTTGCTGGAAAAACATTCCTATCATTTCGAGAATGACTAAATATTTTTCATTCACATAGTTCGCATTCCAGACTATGTTTTCCTGCTTCTGTTGATTACATGAAAATTAGCAAGCCAGGTCTGATCTGTTAGATGCAATTATTATCTTCCTGAGAAAACCACGAGGCTCCTTAGCAATAATACCCTTTATGGTATGGGAGGTGGACAGCAGGGACAGAGCCCATTGCTATGTGCTGCTTCAGCCGGGACACATTCAATGGCCACAACGGCTAGAGCTGGGAACTCAGAGGAAGAGCCTGAGCATCAACTCCCAAGCATTTTAAATGATTTAGGCACTGGGCAATTTAGGAGTTTACGGACCACCGTCATTTGTAGTTGTAAGTTTTGATGACCCTGGTGGTATCACTCAAATCAAGTGCAAAGGAAAAGGCACACACGTGTATAAATGCAGCAGCAGAGGCTGCCTTGGCTATGAGTAAGAATAGATAAGCGTTTCGTCCCAGCTAAGTGACTTCTGCACATGCTGGTTCCCACCTGCTTAGCTACTATTACATGTGGGAATTCGAACAACTAGAAAGAGCCATTCATGGGATGGATGTACATAATGTTTCTGTGTATAACTGTGAAAACCATTACAGTCATACTTAGTCAGATGGGGGTGTTTTTACATCCATTTCATCTATATTTGAATACTATTTTAAATATCTCAAGGTCTTTTAAACTATCAGAGAAAAACCAAAAGTGCCCCCCCAAAAAAATTATGCCTGAAATGTTCTGGCACTTAGGTCCAAGACCGAGGGTAATACACGGTCATGTGGCAGCCAATATATGACCTTATTTGGACAAGCAGAAAATAGACTGTGCTATATTTTAATTTCCATTTATGGAATATATTTCCAGGACATTCAGAGTTAAAAGATGAAGCAGGATGCCTAACAGTCCTGAGGCTATTACGAGCATTTTATTATTCTTGGCATGGATGGCACCAAAGCAGTACCCCCCATAATTGAGTTCTGACCCCTGTGACTCTGTAGCATCTCGGACTCCATTGCCCTTCTGGGAGGGCGGTCAGCCAAACTCTCCCTGACTCCCCACTACTGGAGCAGTAGCTTAATCATGCGAGATACGGCGCAGTAAGGAACACTGTGGGCAAGGCGGGGCTGGAAACATTTTTGTCTTGTTTCAAGGAATTCCCACCCAGATATGTGCCTGGTACAGAATTTTCTGGCAGGTCAGTTGAAATCTCACTCGAAGGGCAGTTCGACTCAAACCGTATCATCAACATTCATGAGAACGAATTATACTACTCCTAAAAACAGTGAAGACTGATGTTAAGGAGACAGTGTATCTGACAGCTCACAGACCTCCAAGCGAGTCAGAAGAGCACCCTGTGAGATTTCTGATGCTGAGGTGAAGTGGTGGCTAACCCCATACAGGTAAAGACATGCCTAATGTCTGATCCTCACAGTGTCCCAGTCAGAACCAGGAGCCCCGAAGTAAGACAGACATCCAAGAAAGCCAGGTGGTGGGGGAAAAGCAGTTGAACTTCTGGTTCAATCACATTCCATCTTAAATCTAGAGAATTAGTGTGTGTGGGGGGAGACACCCACACAGTGAATTTCTTATTCCCCTGCTATAAGAGTTTATTTAAGTCTAGGTTGACAGAATTATACCCGCCTGACGCCCAGCAGAATGCCCCTAACAGCTCCACAAACAGCATTGCTTTAACTTAGTACAGGAAAAGGTAGAAGAACAATTGCTGAAACAGAATAATGAGATAGACCCTCATGTGCTCGGCCTGGAAAACCTGCAAATCACTTTGGCTTCCTGGTCTAAGACAAAATTGGAGTTTGCTTTGGTTTCAGAGAAACATAAATACTGGAGAGGAGAGTGAATTCACCCAATCCAAGCACCAAGCTCACTCACTGGCAACTGGAACGTCGCTCTGCAGGCCACCTTTAGCAGTGTAACCTAAGCTTTTAGTTCTCGGGAAGTGATGTACTCAGGAGTTGGCTCCAGAATCTTCAAGGTTGGCAAACCATCAGCTCTGCATGAGCCAGGGGAACATTTGGGTCTCAGTGGTCACCGGGGTGGGTCAACCACCACTCAAAATGACCCGCAGATAAGGGCTGGGAGTAAAGCTTCAAGTCGCCCTGCAGTAATCTCCTGTACTGGGTGTCACCGCTAAGTGGGTCCCACACCTGACACCTGATAGACCACTTATCACTTTCTTATTTAGTAAGCATATCATACACCTTCTCAGCCGGTTTCCTTCTCGGCCTTATTTTACCTTCAGCTGGAAAAGTTTTTGCTTTTGTTTTTTAAAAAAAAAGAAAACGAATTTTCATTCTGTCCTTAGGTTCTGCATGGCATTAACAATCAGCCCAGGCAGTTTACATACCTGCGTACATGATAGTATTGTGGAGAATATTAAAAACACCTAACTGTGGCATAATATATCATTCTTTTGTGTAAATAAGTGAGTAATCACACAGTAGGGCATCTACACATGCACACAGTGTGCCCTGAAAGCAGTATGTATTAAACAGGGCAGTTGGCATTGGCCTGAGCCCAGGGAAACCTCAATAAAGTTTTGAAATTCCAGTCTTTAGGAGCCGAACTAGGAAAGAACCAACTTCAGATTACACACCAGTTATGGAAGGCCTTAGGGGCTACCTCTGTGATGGAGCCAGAAGCAGGGTGCTTGTCTCAACTCCCAGTAAGCAAAGGGAAGCTGGTGGGTCCACACAACCTGAAGCTACAGGTTCATTGATGTCAAACGTAGATGACACTCTGTACTCTGACCTCAACACAAGCATCCCAAAGTTGTTCTTTCTTCAGCTGGTCATGGGTCCAGAAAGTGATTGAGGCTCTGGTTAAGGTGACCTTTTCTTATCAGGGTATTTCTCAGAAAAGGAGCCTCGGAGTCAAGGGAAGTACTGGGTTTGCTACTCCATTCTTACTATCCTTCCTTCCTGCCTCTGCTCACTGCTTATTAATTTGAAAAGTTTTTAGGAACTACTTACATGTAGTCACCATCAATAATTCAAAAGAACACAGGGAATTCCTTGCCCGCCAGAATGTAATATACAATCTGAGGAAATGTGGGTGCAAAGTCCAGAGTCTGGGCTTTCAGGACACAGTGCTGCTATGTGCCTGCTATATAGCCCAAAGCACGTGATAGAACCTCTGCGCTGTGAGTTCTGTGACAATCCAGCATCCGTGCTAAGGATCTTGCAGGATCAGATGAGATGATGCCCTCACTGTACCCAGCCCTCACTTACATGATAAGTGAGCAAGTGATGTTAGTTGTTAGGGACTGCAAGTAAAATGACACTCGGGAGGCAGAGGCAGGAGGATCTCTGTGAGTTTGAGGCCAGCCTGGTCTACAGAGTGAGTTTCAGGACAGCTAGGGCTACATAGAGAAACCCTGTCTCAAAAAACCAAACAACCAAACCAAAGCAAAGCAAATGAGACTGGTGAATAGGAGGCGATGTAGAGAAAAGCCAGCAAAGCAGAATAGGAGGATACAGTCCGTTCCAAGCCTACAGACTGAAATGGCTTAGGCTTATCTGAACGCCCGAATTGGGCGTTGACAATAACTCGGTAAGACTTCATTATGAGAGCACTTAAGGGACAACTTAAAAAGCACCTAAGTACTTCTGAATCAAGTTATCTGTCAAGTGACAGCCTTGTCTTCAAGGGTTCCCAGTTCACGTTCCCTCCTCTGGGAGTAGCCAGTCATATCATGCTGTCCCTTAGAAGATAGGCATCTTTAATCACAATGACAGCCCCAAGGTTCTCTCTCTCTGGAGGTCCTAACAGGCTATATTTGGTGATTTGTGAGTTATTTTGAAAGCATCCCAAACTGCAATGCCTGTGTGGGGTGAGTCCTAATTTCACATTCTGAGTACCTCAGACGAAGCTAAAAAGCAAGGGTCAGCACTCATTATGCAAGGGTGCATGCAGGAGTTTCCTACGGGTCTGAGCTGCACACTGTAAATGATTTTGGCTGATGGCTCATTTATTACTCAGCAACACCTTGGGATTTATTTTTCTTATTTCATACCATTCTGTTGCTATTCTGAAATCACTCGAAATTATATTTAACAATACTATGGACCGGCTACTGAGAAAAATGTTTTCAAATGGTTGCATAGAGTTTCTTGGACTCTATACAATAAGACCCTCTTAGTTTGATGTTTTAGAAATATTTAGTAATGCTTATTATTTATCAGTAACTTTCCAGTATTAGTCTCTGAATTCTGATTTTGTGTGGAAATAAAAAGTCACACTGCCTTTATTACACCCGACAGCAACAGTCACTGGAGGACAATACTGTCCTAGACCAAACTCGCTGTTCGGCTCGGGTGAAAAACGGAAGAAGAAATCCTAGCCAAATGAGTTCTCTGAGGACTAGGAAATGCATTCTTCTGAAAGATTTGAGGAAGATAGGCAGAGATGAAGAAGGGACCAGCATTGGCTGTGAGGAGAACCGAGAAAAATTCAGTGTCGTCAAGGCTGAGAGGGCCTCTGTGCTGGCTGGGAGGCTAGAAAGGCACCTTCTCCCAAGTTCTGTGAACTGGGGTAGAGGGCCAGTGGGTGATGACAACCCGAATGCTACCCTGCCACATCTCTCCCTGACAAGAAATCAAAAGCCAGTAATGAAGATTCATAAAGGAAGGGGAGACATGGCACAAGGCCAGCAGGAAAAGCAAAATAAAAATACAGCTCAGCTATGCCATTCGGTGACAACTTATGTAAGTCTCTCTGAGCTTCCATTTCCTCATCTCTAAAATGGGACAATAAGGCCTTCAGCATAGTGCCCATTACAACGGATACACAGAGTCGGGGGCAGATGTCAAGCTCGTACCTCACAGGACAGACAGGCTTCTCTTTGCGCTGGTTAACTGAAAACTCGGCCTAAGTGTGCTCTGTCCCTTCGTTACCTTTGTCTTTGCTGGGCTGCAGGAGGTTCTCCACTGAGCTTTGGTATTAATGGCTCACTCATGCTTTAACTCTTTTCTTAAGCTGTCAAGAATTAGGTCACAACTCTGGGCAGATGACACAGAACCCAAACATGAAGTGACCCACCTAACTGCGGCCACCCAGGCACCTACCTCTATGAGCTAAGACTAAATCAGCGGCACACATACTCTGGTGGCTTTGTTTGCTCATCTTAGTTGGAAAGTATACCCCCTATCCCCCACCCCAGTTCAGTAACGAACTCGAAAAGCTTCATTTTGAACTTAGGCAGCAATACTTGAGGTTAAAAGGCTGGTTTTAATGAGCTATGCATTTATGACTTTTTTTGCTTACTTTATCAGTCACACATTGGGACTTAAAAGTTTCCAGGTCAACAACAGGCTGTCCATAATTCTTAAGGTCAGGAACTGCCACTTTTCCCCCCATCAGCAAGGCAGCCTTGCCAAGCCTACTGGGGAAACACAGCCTTCTATGCGTCCCTCTTTGCAGCTCCACAAGGCTGCCATGAGGGATGGAAAGGAGTCTGTGGGCGGGGAGTGCCACAAAAATCTGTCATCTGTCTGGGGGTGGTGGTAGCTGTACTCTATGTAGAGTAATGATGAGGGGACAGGTGATGTCAACAGTACAAGAGTCCTCCTCCAGCTTCCATTTCCTTTACGTGATTTTTCAAGGTCTTAAGTAAGTCTAATCCTTGTGAGGCTAGCTAATACCACAGACCATTCGCCAAACTGAAGTCTTAATGTACTACAATGCAGAGGTTAGCAAAGGATTTCTTGATACTACATGTCATAGGCCTAGGGGAAAACCAACTACTATGATTCTGCCAAATGAACATGACAATCAAATAACTTCTAATGACATAATGCTGTACCCATAGATCAGTGCATCTCTTGACCCTCGTCAGAGAAGCTTCTTCTTGCAGTAGATAGCAATTAACACACAAAACTGGTCCATAAAATAAGAAAAAAAAATCTTCATACTAAAAAAGACCTTAATAAGATCATTTTCTGGAAGAAAGCCTGCCCGTTTCTTATTACATGCTTTACAAACTCTACAGGGATCCATCTTTAACATAGACTTTGGGCTATGTTTGTTGTCCATTTTACTAAGCAAAATGCTTCTTAAGTATGGATCCCCTATTGGCTCTGTCAGCATAAAAAACATTCAGCCACCTCAAGTCTATGAAGACTGACAGGAGTGAGTTAAGATGTATGCAAAGTGTCTTCTCAGGGCACAGGAAATGAAGCGGATAGCGGCTGCCTCAGAGAAGGGAGCTCAGGGGCCTCAGCTGCTCTCTCCAGAGCAGGAAAAGACACAGTCAATGTGGGGAACCAGGTCATAAGGCAAAGAATTAGAGGAACCGGAAGCCATAGTCATCTCAGCCTTGGCCGTCAAGGGAGCAGGATACACAGAATGAGGCATTAGCCAGTGTGAACTGCCTTTGAGAGCTCTGGGCTTTTCTTCTGGATGTCAGCATTCCTGGGCTATGAAGTATCACAAGCTGAACATGCTGTGCCTTAGCTATGGCTCTGACTTCTGATTTTATTTCCTTGCCTTGACCTTTGGGTGGTAAGGAGACTCATAGAGCACTCATTCAAAATGTATGCATCCTTGTACTGTGTAATATGTTCAGACAAGCACACGTGCAATGCAAGAGCAAAGCCCATGCTATTCTCATTTTAAGTTTGCAACACTTCCCCCAGTGACGAATTTGGGTTGTATAATAAATTTGTCTGCAACTGGTAACAGCACGAAGCAGACATTACGCCCGAGGAAATAAAAAGGAAAACAAGTTCGTACTGGCAGAAGCTCCCTCGATGGGATGCGTTGTGCCAGACACTCATTAGAATTGCAAGGTTTACCTTCGCACACGGGGCAACACTCCCCAGGCACTTTCACGGGGTGCATGCAGCTCTGCCCACAGGCCGTGGCCACGCAGTGAGGTTCTCCATTGATGCACTGGCAGAAGGTGCAGTCATCTTCCCGCCACCGGTCCCCGTGGGCGCGGATCTGGCCATTGGCGTAGCAGCCAGCGGGGTTGTTAAATGGATAGATGGGATCTGCAGCAAAACATGAGTTCAGAATGAGACTGAGCCACCCAAACCTGACCTCTGTTTGCACCTGGAGACAGTTTCCTCCAGGCTCCATCCCTCAATGCTGATCCACTGTGATCAATGGAAACCGGGGACTAACAGGAAGCGGTCCCTGGGATTGCATCCAGAGGCAGCAGTCACAATGGCCTGGTATTCTTCCCATACTGACACTGTTGTGGGGAGCAATGGGACCTAGAAGCAGGTATGCACGTGCCTCACTCCTAAGATGGGCAAGATGTGGGGATAGAGACAAGCTCTGGACTGACGTTCTGAGAGAGCCCGCTGAGCTGCTGAACTTAGTATGTTTTACACCTCGATTTCCCCACCTGGAAAGGAGAAAGAGTGCTATCCATTGAACTCAGAGTGATAACTGTTACTTATTGGACTAACTGAACTGACTGTGGTGGGGTTCACAGGCTGCTGAGGACACTGGGAAGGAGCACAGCAGGTCCCCAATGTGATCTTCTGCATGGCAGGGCTCGTGTGGATGTCCCAGGGGGTCACCGATGGCACCCTGGCAGGGGTCACTGATGGCACCCTAGAGGAGGGTTGAATTTACATCATTTTCCTTGCCACAATGTGGGCAACTGAGTAACAGATGAGGTTGAAAGGCAGAATTAGACAAGACCACCAGAAAAAGAAATATTCTGAAAGGATTGACAAGAACATAAATAATGGATGCAAAAATATCCCCAAGTAGCTCCATAAGGAGAACCATCGATAAATTATTCCATTTTCTTTACTAAAAATACAGTAAAAACTGGCATCAACAAATAAGATGAGAGAGCCCCGGTTAAGTTTAGAGGCTAGTGCTTATACTAATGGGGCAGAGGACATTTATACAAAAGTTAGATGGAAATGGGCTACAGACCTCAGGTACTTAGAACTTTCTCAAGTCCTTTATAAAAAATATTACAATGCATACTCCATTCCGCAGTGAGCTTGGATCTGGATTCTGGGAAGTGAGAGTTGTATGTAGGCAGCTCCCTGAGACTATTAACAAAGGTGCCTACCTGTTTTACAACACCAACCATGAGGCAGTTTCTGACTCTATTGCGAACTAGAGAACAATCAATTGGGAAAGTTAAGAGTTTGAGGTGATTTTCTTTTTTTAAAACCTCAGTGACACTTAAAAAGTGTCCTGTCTTGGTTAAAATACTTTCCAAGAAAGTAAAGGACTCATTATTATGAGTAACTGCTCAGGGTTAGGAACAGAGTCGCCCTACATTAAACATTCCAGGTCTTCAAAGCTGTAGCATAAAGCACAAACATCAAAAGGATTTTAAGTAAAAAAGCATAGAACTGAACAGGCCACTGTGCCCGATACTTGGGGAGGAGGGGCAGGGAGACTTTGGGCTAAAGGTTTGTGACCCAGTCGGGACAATAAGGTTCATGCGACCACCGCTCAGGATACTGTATGTGTCAGATGATGCCATAGGCTCTTTCAGGCCCTGGACCATTGTTCTTGGCACCCTTGTAAATTCAGGAGATGGATGGTTTTTCTCAACTTCAGCTTCCCTATCCTTAAGGGGCTAAGATTTAGAGGATGAGAATTGGGGTGCCGTTCTGAAATTTCACTACTTATGACAATCAGATACGGGAGGAGTCTGCAGGAAGAACATGCAAACACTACTGCTTGAACAAGAGAGGAATACAGAACCCACAGGTCCTTAAAAGTCATACCTGACACATGTCTGGTCATGAAGCTGCTGCTGCTGCCATGCCAATCTGCAACCTGACTCTAATCAGCACACCTTTTCCAGGGAGAAAAGGCAGAAGGGTCCTGATTCTGAGCTGACTGGTGGAGACTGATGGTGACAGGCCATACAAATTCTAGCTGAGCAATCCAAGGACGGCAGATGACAGATTCTAATGCAATGGTGTGGACAAGCTCGGCCCTAGGACTTACTACGTCACCACTACAGTTCCGGGGCGGGAACAGGAAGCAACCCAGAAATCATGTGTCAACTTGTAGAGCCTGTGACCAATGAATGTGCCCCAAATGGAGCTTTCCTCAGGGAAGTATTTCCACACACCCTACTAGGCACTATCAACACTCTAAAGGACAGACAATGGGTGCCCTTAAGAGGGGACTTCACATTGCTCTGAATGAGATCAGTTTTGAAATGAAAGCTCTGAACCCTTTGGCCTACCTTCGCACACGGGGCAGCACTCCCCTTCAGGCACATAGTATCTCTCGCAGTTCAGCTCCCCACACTGAGCTGTGAAGCAGATGGAGACGCCCCCTTGGCATCTACAGAACCGACAGTTGTCCATTCGGAACATGTCTCCGTCGTAATACTCCACGCTGTTGAATATGCAGGCTGGCTTTGTTTCTGTAGGGTCAAAACAAACAAGGCATGTGGGAGGGGGCATATATCATGGGGCCCCGCCCACGGATAAAGAAATACACATAACTAAGGGATGCTAAGAGGGGGAGAATAATCCTACCTGGGTTCTACAGTGCCAAGTGGTCAGCTCTGAACTCAAACACATAAAACAACACTACATAGACTGAGCAGGTTGTGTTTATATATTCAGGCACACACGCACACTTCCCCCCACACCCAAACAAGGTCATGATTTCAAGAGGAGCAAGGTGGGAGGGGAGACACATAGCAGGGAGCTGAAGGAAGAATGGAAAGGGAGGAAATGATGTAATCATATTTTAATAAAAGAAACTCAACTAAACAAGGCACATTTGAGGTCATGTTTGAGTGGTGTCTTTGTGTGTTTTGAAACAGCCTCTAGAAAGTTCTGTCAGCAGGAAGTTATAATTTGATGGAATGTACTAAACTGAATTTAATGCTCACAGAGGGACTAGCACAGAGTAAAAACAAAACACACAGTTATGCCATCCACACAAGGAACTGAAATGCCCCTTGGCAAGACCTATACTGACTTTCTCCACTTCAACACAGGTAGCCGTCCTCCAAGACCATGACACTCACTTGTATGCGAGACTGTATTTTACTTTGCTAAGTAATTCTCTGTCTTTGAACAACAATCCTGTTTTCACACTTGCTTTTATTTTCACTTCCAAAGATTTAGTTAGGTCCATTCTCTCCTAAGCTCTTTGTTTCCCTCCTGGGATAATAACCTGTAATTATTAGTGCTTGGCCGGTAACATCATTACTTCATCTAATCTCAATACAAAGGGACGATGCAGGGATTATTGTGGGGTTAGAAGTAAGGGGACTGTAGATAATTTGTCTCAAAAATACACATTGAGCAAATGGCAGAAAGAAAAATCAGAGCCTTCCAACTGAAAGCTTCCATTCTAAATTTCGTCTCAGGGTTGTTTCTGCTAAGGAAATAACAGCTTCATATTCAAAACGCGCAGTATGAGACCAATGAGTTTTTTTGGCTCATTTGAATTTGAATACTAATTCCAGCCAGACAAAAGACAGCACCAGAAAATAAAACTCCAGATCAGTATCTCTTCCAAATCAAGACAAACATTCTCAAAGATGCTACTACTAGGTCATATCTTATGACATATGAAAGGGGTCAAACACCATGACTAAAAGGTATTTATTGCATGATGCAAAGTTCAATTATTCAAAAATAAGTTAGTTTTAATAATATGTGTTATCTGAGTAGAGGACAAGGACTATAGCATTTTCTCATGATACGTAATGGACATCTAAAGGAACCCAAAACTCTTCCATTATACGAACACTTAGCAATAAGGACTAGGAGGTAACTTCACTAAGGTGATAAATAGCATTGTCACACTTGGAATATGAAGTGTATTCTCAGCCCCACCATCACCCAAGGACTGTGGACTGAAGACTTGGCTACTGAAGTATACATGGCTTATAAGGACATGGACTTTATCAATGGGTTGATACATTAAGTTCATAGCTGAATGGACTATAAGTGGAGCCTTGTTGGAGGAACTTGGGCATGCTCTTAAAGGGTGTATCTTGTTCTCTCTCTCTCTCTCTCTCTCTCTCTCTCTCTCTCTC
>LOJH01001390.1:18054-31589 GCA_001685095.1 Ellobius talpinus
CAGAGGCAGGCAGATCTCTGTGAGTTCAAAGCCAGCCTGGTCTACAGAGCAAGTCCCAAGACAGCGAGGGCTACACAGAGAAACCCGTCTCAAAAAACCAAACCAAAGCAGCAAAATGAAGTCTTGATGTTTGATGTTGAAATTAATTAGTAAGAACTTTCCAAACAAGTACATCATGAAAAAGCTACTGGTGGTCGTGGAGAGCAATGCCCAGCTACTTCTTTGCCTGTTGATGATGGACGTGAACCTTAGAGTGATGAAGAGCTGGCCACTCCCACACCAAGGTGGACTTTGCACTCTTCAGTATGGAAGTGTCTCTCAGTGACTGCTCCAAGCACTTTGTGTCAGACATTTTATGTTTCTACATTCTGCGAGCTTCTCTTCCACCTAACATTCTACAACTCTTGAAAGAGAGAGCCGTAATACGGACTGTTGGAGAACTCTAGTTCTGATTGGTGAGTGGTGTCCAAAGGAAATGTTGAAACATAGAACGTCATAGCAAATGTGAAAACAGAGGAACACCTCCCAGCCCTGCCCAGGTCTACTGTTGCTGAATTTTTTCTTAAACCTCTTAGTTGAGGGTGGCTTCTACCTTGCCACTGGTCTTCTATCACTGGGGGGTGACCTGTGTAGGAAGTCAATGACACGGAACAGGAGGTCACAGGAGTGACAGCGGTGTGAGGAGGGGTGCAATGGGACGATTGCTCCACGTTTCCTCCTAACTGATGTAATTAGATGGATCAAATTAAAAGACCAGGCATAAAGGCTTCCAAGTACCTGAAAGGGAAATGAACCTTTTCTACTGGACGCTTGCATGAACGCCAGAGATGCCAAGGAGACAGGAATTCAGAATGAGGGAAAAGGGACAACACTCCAAACGCTGCAGAAAGCCCTCATGAACACTAGCTTACTAAGGCTCAGGGGAAAAACAGGAGCGCTCAATAAACAAACCCAAATGAGCCCTTCCTTCAAACTGCTGGATTCTCTCCATTTCTATATTGGAAGACACTCAGAACTTGGGCCATCCAGACAGGGGATTCTTCCTAGATGTCCTCAGGAACAGCTTTCTTATCTACACACTCCAGGTTGGGTTTGTAGGCCAACTTCTTACATGATGAGAACGCTGATTTTGAGTGTGTCTTTCATGTGAGTAACTTTACTTCAGATATTCTGGTCCTGATGAAGGCCCTTAACCAACACTGTGCATTTAAACTCTGTCCTTTTAAGACTGCTGAGAGAGACAGCAGCCCCACAGGGACAGGCAGAGGTCTTGAATGGTACAAGAACAGGCTAAAAATATAACCACGCTGCATCCTGCTGCCTTCCTATGAATTTAGTCCATACCTACCTTATACTGTTCTGGGTTAATCCTAGGCACACAAGTGACCCTCTTCTGTCTCCTCCATCCTCCACCACTCTTGGCAATGCCCGGAAAAAGCAAGGCTCTCTTCCTTTTGTTCTGGTGACAGATTCTTAGACTGTTGAACGTGGACTGACCTCAAGTCATACCCAGTCTTGCTCAATGCGCTCAGTATTAAACATTATAAGGCTGAAACTATTTCCGGAAGTTTCAGCTGGTATGTTTCCAATACCATAATACACAGCCGAATTCACTGACACACCTAAGTTACCCTGGAAGCGTCCCCTGTCGAAGATGTCATTCAAATCAAATATTCTATTCATCAAGGTGCCTGGCGTACATACTGGGAAACTGTGTGTCTAAGTATGACTGCTCATCACTTCTGCCTTCTACAGCTGGTGTCTCAACAACCAGAGCCTATGGACTGAGAGGTGGGACATGCGTCAGGTGGCAAGGAAGATAAGGCACAATGAAGCAGACAGGCATGTTTAGCTGTGAGGTGGCAAGGCAGTTCCAACTCACCGCTGATAATGCATCTGCAGGGAGCCGGGGCAGATACAGTTGTTTCTTGAAGGAGGTGGCTGACTGTTCACCACTCAATCCTATCACTTGTTCCTGTGGTGTCTGATGTCACCTCTCTAGCCTTACTCTCGGCTAGCACCAGAGAAGCCCAACCTGTGCTGCAGTCAGCCACAGTCAGCTCCTCCCTCTACCAACACAAGGCCAAACCAGGTTTATGGAGGAAGTCCTCCAACCTAGTCATCCGGCCTAGCACACTCAGGAGCTCTCAAATTCATTTTGGGAATTTACATCATAAACTTTAAAAATTTACCTCTTCATTTAATGTATATCTTGAAAAAGTAACGTGAGCCCTGTGGTCAGCTCAGGAGCCAAGTCCTGCTGGGGGAATCTCTGCTTCTACTCTGAGGCTGGTCATGTGAACAGTTAACCTAACCTTCCTCAACTGGGGTCTGCCTTTGCATGCAACTGGGGACTTCTTGGACCACCAGACAGTGATCCAGGCACCGAGGTCCAGCTGTGCACATCTGCCCTTTCACCAAGTGTCAGGAGTATCTTGCTTTTATCCAGGAGCCTGGCAACAGGGTACTGGAATCTGTATCTGTGATGTTGAGGTGACTGAACCTATGACATATCGCTCAGGGCTGGCTGTCTTTTTAATTTTCATGTGAAAAAGAAGCTGCCATTAGGGACTGTGTGCTGCCTTTTTGCCTCTACAAATAAGAATTGGTGTACCTGAGCCTACATCCTTTCACATTTTAATGGTGGGAAGCTGGGGGTGGGGTGGGGTGGGCAGGTGCGATGTTTAACTGTGACAACTACATGAACTACAAAGACACCTGTAAGCCTGCACACTTGTGTGTGCTCTGTTTAATTTCCACTTTCAACTTCTGCTAAGAAGCTTATGGCTATTCTCTTTTCTAATTAATATTTAACCACTATGTTATTAAACCTGATCTCAGGGTACAGCAGCCTACAGTCTTGTGGAAAAGCAAGTTCCCCTCTCTCCCTTCTGTTTCCCTCCCTCCACCTGGTTCTCCTTCCTCCATTCTTCTGTCCTTTCCTTGCCACCTCCAACACACACACACACACACACACACACTCACACACACAGGTGCAACTGCATACAGAGAGACAGATAAAAAGAGATACAGAGATTGAGAGAAAGACTGTGGTATAAATCACATAAATACACATGGATATATAAATACATGTACCTGACAAAATAAATAAGATACAGAAAAAGATAGATTATCCTTAAAAATATCCTATAGTACTGATTTATAGCTATCATAGAATTATAGCTACTGTCTAGTCTTCTACAACTGAATGGTAATAGAATACAAGAGAATCTGGAGCAGGACAAGAAACAAGGAAGGCTGACACAACAAATCTGTGGGGGAGAGGAAGCAACCGCAGGAAACACAGCAACTCTCTCCCGTTGTCAGATGGTCAGTCCTACTCTTAAGGCTGGGTTCTATAAGATGTGTCTATAAGCAAGGGCAAGCCAGAAGACTGATACCAGGGTTGCTGAAAAGGTACAGTCAATGATCTGATAGACAGAAAGGTGTGATGCTTGGTTCTCTAGAAGCAAGGAGCCAAGGGCAGAGAAATGGAGCAAATATTCTCATGCAGGTGTTCTTTGCAGAAGACAAGTGACTTCAGATGAAGGTATAGGACAATGAAACCTGGGCTACCCCTGTGAGGTGACCCCTGTGAGCTGGCATGTTAACAGTCACTTCCGAGGGGCACAAAGATGGTTACCAAACAGGTCGTTCACTTGCTAAATCAAGAAAATCTAGGGAGCCCCAACAACATCCACAGATGTGTGATGAGACAGGCAGATTGCCCGTTCTAGAAGTCCCTACAGAATGAACGAGAGACAGCTGTGTGAGAGGTGCATCCGCAGGGCTGTGCGCCCTGGGACGAAGGAGTGATGAGTTCTGCCTCGAGCAGCACAAGAGTTAACAGCACAAGCTAAGCATTCACAGAGAACATCACCTGCAATAAATCACGCTGCAGCTCGGCCAGAGGAAGAGGTCTGCCAGAGGAAGAGGTCTGCTTGTCCACTGACTCGGGATTAACAGACAAAACCACTGGCTGGGTGCTAACAGGACTGATGGGAAGCACTTCAAAGAGATTTAAGCACACGGAACTTTCCCTGCGCCTTCCCTTGTATTCTATTTATAAAGTCTGTATGTGAGGATGCTTACTCTAGCCTTACTGTCTCCACCACCAACACCCAGAGCGGTGTTCTGAGAGTGTGGGGAGAATGTGAACACACAGAATAAAGACTATTAACACTTGATGCATAATCACTGTTACTTGTTTCATTCTAGAGTCATAGAACTGAGGCCCTCGGTGACCACGAGTCTTCCCTGGTTACACAGCAAGAGGGATCAACCAACCCTCATCTGGCATCATTTGGTCTGAGGTTTTTCTTAATCACCCAGCTACACTACCAGTGTTTCTTCAGTGTAAATCAAAGCAACAAAACACACGTGACTGGAAAATACAAGGTAACAATTCAAGTACGATTCAACTTTAGCAAGACCTCTTTGTGGGAGGAGGGACATGAGAGCAGGAAGGAGACATCCCAAAGCCTGGGTTCTCACAGGTGGTAGTCACTGCCAGTTTCTGTGTGTGCAATGCATTTTGTTATGCTTGCTTAACTCTCTCTACTTTCATCCATGCATGCACAGTGGTTGTGGTCTATGCAACTACTTTTTTTCCCCCTGAAAATTCCACTAGAGAAGCATGGTTCAGGTTTTCTGCTCTCCTAGCATCTCAATTTAGTAAACATCAAGCTGCCAAATACCAAGCTGTCTTGTGAAGGGTGAAGGTAAGAGGCAGGTCCTGCTCAAGGAACTTATGTCACGCGAGTCCTTTTCTCTAAAGCCAGGAAGGTCAGGTGTAAAGCTGGCCAATGCTAATCCCAAACAGTGATCTAAAATGCTCTCTAACTAGAGACACCCTGGGCTGGAAGAACGAGGTCTTTTCTATTTCTAATTGCGCTAGCTCCCAGGCATTTTCAATGAGACTATCTCCTGACAGCAATGGGCACAGGTTACTGGAGGACAGAAAGTATG
The DNA here is from genome assembly GCA_001685095.1 of Ellobius talpinus. Taxonomy (NCBI): domain Eukaryota; kingdom Metazoa; phylum Chordata; class Mammalia; order Rodentia; family Cricetidae; genus Ellobius; species Ellobius talpinus. Next base: position 23,023 of record LOJH01001390.1, read on the forward strand.
TAACGGGCTACAGTCCCCTCTCTTTCCCCCTGAAATCCCCAAACTGAACTTTTGACACATCCTATCATATGGGTTGCTACCGAAACTGTGAGGTTTTCTGTGACAGTGTGATGCTTCCTCCCTAACTTTCTCAGCTGCACAGTGACTAAGCAAGTCCCCTCTAAGAGTGACCCCTGCTCTAACTGGCAGAACGAGTTAGCCTGGCCCTCCCTCCTCCTCCTGCTGCACAGATGAACACTCTCTGAGAACAAGAGAAACCGCACGTACCATTAACACATTCAAAGACATCACAGCACTTTCCGGGTGTCCCATCTCCACGAGAGACTATGCGGGGAGTAGATCCCACCTCACAAACGGGAAAACCACATAAGCCAGAGAGACACTCGCATCTGAAACCAAAGAAAAGGGAAGGAAAACCCCATGAATAAATAACAACACAGACGTTGGGAGACCCCCAAACAAAGTGGCAAGTATCTGGGCTACATGGCACAACCTGGTTGTCTGGTACAGTGAACGAATGAGGGGAGGGCTGTATGAGCAGTCAGCCACTTCCCAAACAACTACTGCTCATGTCCTACATAGACAACCCCATTTCAACCCTGCCCATCTCGGGAGACACATTTCACCTCATTTCTTAGTTCCCCATGTTGGTACTCACTGTAACACTTTCAGATGATGCAGGGCCATTTCTACACATGCTCATTATGTTGGTCAGGGATGCTAACAGTGAATGAGTGGTCCCTCCATTAAGTAGCCCCAGATTACAGCCTTGTTTCCAGGGATGGTTAGGCATTCTCTATAGGGTTTTATCTCTCCCCGCCCCATAATTAAATTGTTGGCCTTCCAGTCATTCCTTGTCAGTACGATCATCTCTAGGAACAGTCATCTTGAGCAATATTTAATTTATGTTTGTGTGCCATACATAGAACAGATTGAGATCTGAAGTTTCTACACACAGTGGGGCATGAGGTTTAGACAAATAAACTTTGTTGACAGTTGTCCTGAAAGTAGAAAGTTTTAATTTCTTAGATTCTGAGCTATCACATGTGCATGCATCTCCGTATGCAGGGATGAGATATTTTATGAGCTATAAGTTCTGGTCGCTCTTGACTTTAATTCTGTTGTGGAATCTGCAGGAGCCGATAAACAGAGGTAAGTGAAGAGAACAGAGGAGAGACCAACTGGCTTCTCAGAGGCAATGAAATAAGACACTGGGAATGAGATGCTCAGGCAGCTGGGTACCAGCATACACATGTAGCAATGGGAAGTAGCTGCTAGCCTCTGGTCCTGAGGACTCCTCTGGGAGCAGACTGTGGGTCACATAGTGAAAGAGTGATGGAGTGAGATGCCTGCCCGAGAGGAGAAAATAAAGGCATCCTTACGAGAAAGATGCTGGAAGGAAATGTGTGGGTTCTCATTCAAAGTGGGAGTGTTGTTCTGATCAGGGGAGGGGGCATTCACATCAAGAATTATTAACAGATTCATTAATTCTGTTTTTCCCCTTTCTTGCTTAAGTGATTGGTTTGATCTATTTGTTTGAATCTTCAATAAATTACAAATATGATTATAGTCCTCAAGTATCTCAATAATCAGGCCCAGAATTTCAATGACATTTTCAATTAGCTGGGGAACTAAAAAAATGTAAATGAAGTTAAAGTTTGCACCAAAGATCATTATAAGCCACTGGAAAGACGTGAAAGAAACCTGCCCCCACCACTTCTCTTTTGGTTCTTCCCTGCGTGATGACGGTTAGATTCCTGGAAGAGCGGGAATGAAAACCACATTAAGGTTTTACTACAATCATATTTCTGCCTACCATTTAAGATAAATGCCTGCTTGTTTGGCGTGCAGAGTTTTGGATTCCTGCAGGACAACTCCCTTCTAGGACTGCATACTGCCAGCTGGTCTTTTAGCATTGAGTGCCTGGCCACTAGACTTTTAGGCATGCAGTCAAACCGCTACAATCGTACAGCTTGGTGTATTGCTAACATTACTGCATGTGACACATCCTAGTGTCTAGATGCAGTCACAAGTGACAGCACCCCATAGTAATAGCTGTTTCTACCACTTCTTCTAGAATCCAGAATCACATTCTGCCTGCTCATGTGTTACAATCACTCTTAAACACCAGGCAGCACACGTATGCTCAAGAAATATGCTCTTTGGCTGTTGCTCTTCAACACGTTAGCGCTCTTTCTGTCCAAACACACTGTGCACTTCTCTGCTAGACTTGCTGCTGCTGAACTCTGGGAAATCCTATCACACCGAAAATCATTCTAACATTGCCCTGTATCTGCCACATTCCCCAATGTTCCAATGCCCCTATTATTATCCTCAGAGACCCATGTTGGCACCATGAAGATGAACCAAAACTCTCAAAAGTGCTTAGTAACCCACTTAGAAAAGAAAGGACCCTTTCCTCCTCCTAAGTTTACTACCGAGCCTAAATGGTTGACTGGCAAAGAACCACGATGTTTGCAGACTGGTGCATTCTTGGTTCCTGGTCCTCTTACCTACCCTGCCTCCCTACCTAATGCCATCTGTCCCTTGACTTTGACAGATTCCTCTGAACCTAAAATCAGCACTTTAATGGATGACCTGAGGACGGAACCAGAAAAGGTTAAGGCCTGCTACATCTTCTGGTTCATTCGGTAAGTAATGCAGGCCCCCTGTTGACCTACAACTATACAGATGGCTATATCCCTATTCTCCACGCTTTCCACTGGAAGAAACATGACTTTCTCAGGAGTCACTTGGAGGAAATGCTGAGCTACAGAACGCCTAAGCACACAGACTGCACTTTGATCTGGCTACCTCCCTTCTTTTCATTTTTTACCCCCCCCCGCCACCGCCAGTCTTCCTTCCCTCCTACCCCATTCCTGGGTAAGAGCAAGCAAGGCAAAAGAGAAAACAGATGGATTAAAAAACTAACAGGAGACAGATGCTTAAGGAGGTTGATGTCATCACTCACCCCTCCCCAGTTTCCTGCGCTGTTTGCCCTCACTCCAGCCACGCCACACCCAGCCCACAGCTTTGTTCCTGCACTCACTTCCACAGCCAACAATCTTCTCCTCATTCCACTTATCAGTGTCTGGGGTAGCACTCATCACCCGGAGGGCCACATACCTTTCCTTCTAACTCTCCCCCCCAGCGTTTTCCTTAAACAGGGCTCTCTCTCTGCTCCTGCTCTGGGCAGGCACTTGCTCTACTGTTTCTGCTGTGCACTCCTGCTGCCTCCTGAGTGTCCTGTTCTAGCCCCTGGGTCCAGCCACGAACACCTGAACACACCTGTCTGGAGTCCTTCTCTCTCTCTGTTTGGGTCACATGCTCTTTTTGCGCCTGTTATGTAGAGCTGGTATAGAAAAGGAGACAGGGTTGGAAATAAAGGAAGGATGGATTCTATTAGCTAGTTTAACAAACCAGATGCAGCAGCAAGGGAAAACCAGGCAGCGACTCTAGTTGGTCAACTCAGCTAGTCCCCTCCAGACAGAGCGGTGTGAGGATACTCTGAGCAGCAAGCCTCTGCCCGAGGAGATGAAAGTCATCACACAGCAACACCCTTCTAAAGTACAGACTCCTGCTCACTGTTCTTCTATTTGCGAGGCTGTGCAGTCACTGCTGCTGCCTTTTTCTTTACCCTAAACAGAAACCCTGCACCATACAGCAGCCTTTCCCCGGCTTCTCCTGACACTGGCCCTGGCAACTACAAATATAAGTTAGACCTCTGTGTGCTTGACTGCTTTATGCAGTTCATATAAATGGAATCATAAAAGAAGAGATTAAGGATATTGTTTTTTTTTAAGTTTCAAAGAAGCACTAATCTGTACTGGCAATTTGCCGGGGTAGCAGAGAAGCCTCTAATGCCATCCTCGATATTAAGATAGTAATCAATCAAAACACTCTGTTAATAAATTTCTGCATAATGTAATCACAACGGCGGTCAGGTGGGACTTGGTTAAGAGGGCCCTGCTCTCCTCTTCCCAGAGTAGGTAATGGATTCTTCCCTCAGTTTAGTGGGCATCCTGAGGGCCTTTGAGCAATGGTGAACAGCACAGCACTGAGACATCACATACACCCCTAGAGGGCACTCACTTCCTTAGGAGGCTCACATTGCTGGGTAGTTGGCTAACAGGCAGAGTACACATTTCTTCACCTGTATGTATTTTGCTTCGGGGACTATATACACAGTCCCAGGCAGTGCGGAAGCTTCCAGACACAGCTTACTGGATGTGTGCAAGCTCGGCCTCTGCCTGTCTTGTAGCTTCCACACTCCACTTGAGGCTCTGCTCATTCATACTCTGGCACCAATGCCAGTCTTCCGTTCACTGAATGCAACAGCCAGTCCCACAGATGCCCACTCATGCTTGCTTCTCCTTTCATGCCGGTGAAGACCTCAGAGCCCTTAGGACCACACACCCAAAAGGCTTTCTCCAGAATTAATTTTCCGTCCTCTGACTTTTAACAATACAGGCAGGGCCCCTGACTCTTCTAGTGTACCTGCTTATTCTACTAAATCAAAATCATACTGATTCTCCCACGTGTTTCTCTAGCAAAGAAGGGGATGTCTTATAAAAGAAGACAACGAGCAACAAATACAACCAACAAAAATCTGGAGCCAGCATTTTCTTTATCTATGGCTATTAACTTAGAGCTTGGAGCATGTACTGTCTTTCTAAAAAGATTTTTTTTTACATTTATTTAGTGTGTGCGTATATGCGTGTGTGCGTATATGCGTGTGTGCATATATGCGTGCGTGTGTGTGTGTGTCTGTGTTGTACATCATGTCTGGAAATGGGAGAAGAACTTTTGGAAGTCAGTTCCCCCATCCTTCTTGTGGGTTCTGGTGACTGAATGCAGGTCGCTAGGCTCAGTGGCAAGCACCTTTTATGCGTGGCGTCACCTTGTTGGCCCCGCATTGTTTCTTATACATTACGAATGGGGAACTTAGAGGTGAGGCTTCCCAGATCAGTATGTGAGACAGACAATGGAATCTGCTTACAGTACAGGTTCTGGGGTACTGGACTTGAGGACCAGTCAGAGGAGGAACTTCAGAATCTGCTGGACACATGCTCTCCAGGAACCACCTTCTAGGACCTTTGGGCCTACACGTGCAGGGGCTGGGTCACCATGGTGTAAATTTTACTTCCCACTTGAGAAAACCAAGTCTGTCTTAATGTTTTAATGGGGATTATAATAGTCAGTGTACGCTGTCAATCATTTACAAAGGCTCCTCCTGTTATTTACTTAACTGTCCCCATGGGAAAAATGTGAAAACATTAGCAACCCACTCCAATCCTTGGAAGGTTGGTTTGCTCACCCATAAAGTAAGACGCATGCTCAGAAAGCATTCTTCTAACTTTGAAACCCCATGATTCTACCGCCACCATTACCATCCCCATCGATGTGATCACCTGATCCGGGACTTTTCCACTGCATCTCACCGGCTGATACCCAGTCATGTCACCTCTACATCTTCCTGCTTCTTTTCCTTCTTGCTCTCCTTGAATCTCAGCCTTCAGACCTGGCTCACTATGTCCCCTGACCTCACTTTCCTCATAATCTTTCCTGGGAGGCGAGTAACAGTTCCATATTTATTTGTATACACTATATACAAATAAATATAATATATAGTTATATATTATATTTCACAAAAAGAAACAGCATGCTAAATGTTGGGGTTCTGTTATCATAGAGCAGATTTGGGAGCTGTTTTGAAATTAGGCTAAAGAGTCGATGTTCGTTTATCTGTTTATCAGAATGAAGAGAGAAACTTCAAAGGACACTAAGTAAGAGGGATGACCATAGAACCTGAGGGAAAGGCGTCCTCTGACACCCACACAGCCCTCTTGAAAAGCATAGGAGTGTCTCAGAAATGTGCCCTGCGGTGGGCGCTGGCACACAGACAGCAAACATCATCCTAACATCTCTCCAGAGGAAGACACTGGAGACTGCACGCCACAGACATCCCATCTTTCCCAACACAGACACTTATCCTTCCATCCATGTCCTTCAGGAAAAACAAGTCCGAATTGTTTTGTATTCTAGAAAACAGTTCATCCAATAGTGGCTTTATTCCACATCTGAAACACCTGCCTGAGTCCTGGAATGTGGAGACATCCCCTGTCTGCAACCAAAGGCAGGGGGGGTTTCCCTTGGTCAGGGAACAGGGGAAAAGAAGCATTTAAGTACTTATAAAGTACAGGTGCTAAGTACTCTCTGCTAAGGCTGTAGAGGCTGTTAATGAAATAGCTTGTCAAGAATGGAAAAGATGCCACATAAAACACAATGCTCTTCCATTAAAAGCAGCTTCATCATTAATGAAATTTAAAGCTCTACCGTTCTGCGGTTTCATTTTCTTCCTTGTTCCAGGAATAGGTACATTTAAAACATGACTGTAAATAAAACATCCCAAAGAAGGAGGTTTGACATGGAACGGTTCAACTACCACTTTGGAAAATGGTTAGCTAGCTCCCTATGGGAGTGCCTCAAGCTTGAATTTCCCTCCTGTCTCTCCCTAGGAGATTTACCGCTCCCTGGAGAACTACTGACCCTACTTCACCCTTCCTCCAGCTAATCCCGGTATGAGCTCCTTGACTCTTTATCACTAGTCACAGCCAGCCACGGAGGATCAGTCCCTGCTGTCTATCAGTGGTCCCCTCCCCAGGACAGGGAGCTGCTCCAGCCTAACACGTAACTGCACATTCCTTATGACTCTGACCTCCGAGACAGGAGGAAAGCAACCGAACTTTCTGTGAGTGTTATGCTCTGCTTGTTTGTCTAGGAAGAAGAACGGATGGACGTGCTCTCAAGCACGGGAGATATAAACCCAAGACAATTAAGTAACTAGGACAGCTTCCCTCTTCCTGGCTCTCTCAAGAGACAATTATGACTTCCTTCTCAAAGATGCCAGGCGCCTAGGAAGCAGAAGGTGTGCAGCTGGTGTGCAGCACACTTTAGGAACATACAAGCTTTAAGTAGACATTGTTTCCAGACCCCCATGGTAAGTCAGTATGGCGAAGATAAAGCAACAATGCTTTCTACAAACTACTACCCTGATGTGACTTTCTAATGAAGTCCAGGGGCAGGCTCCGATCTTGGCAGGAGCCAGACCAGAGGCAGGCAACAGCTGAAAATATTCTTTGGCCCTTGTTGAAAATGTCAGGGTGAGGATCCCACAGGCATTCCCAACCACCTTGTCAAACTCAGCTGTCTGACACTGAGAGTCCTCTGTCTCCACTTCTTCAGATCTGAGAGAAGTCACTGGTGTATCCTTTCATGGGCTGGTAGGATAGGAGGGAGAGATGTATAGAGGACCATTCAAGGTAAGGAAAAAAGAAGAGAAACTGGCATATTACAGCCTTGAAAGGGGGATGGACATGAGAATACGATTTTAAAAAAAATATTTACTTTATGTGTGTAGGTGTGTCTGAGTGTATGTCTGTGCTCCCCACCATGTGCAAGTAGGAGCTCACGGATGTCAGCAGAGGCCCCAGATCTCCTGAAACTTACAGACAGTTGCGAGCTGCCATGTGGGTACTGGGGATTGGATCTAAGTCCTCTGCAAGATCAGGAAGTGCTCTTAGCTGCTGAGCCATCTCTCTGGGCCGGAGAATAAGTTTAAATGCAGCAATGTCAAGTATTTTCATTTCAAAGCCTGGGATCACCAGTTGCATTAGAAATGGAGGCTCTGGAGCATGGAATCAGCTTGTCTACAAATATGTACTTGGTTTGTGTTTACTGAGAATACACATGCAAGCAGGCCTGCAGCTAGTCGGAGGCTGGGAATGCCAGGAAGATTCAGTTTAGGGAGGCCCTGGATATGAGAGCACAGTGCAGGCTGCTGAACACCTACCCTGGAATACAAGAACAAGCACGGATGGATGATACCTGAGCAAATCAACTTTGAAACCTAAGCTCAGTTTCCACTGCAGTGGCTGCACACACTGCCTCGGGCATCTAGAGTCAACTGTACCCAGGTTGGCACTGAAGCTGATGACTGCAGACTTCCAACTGGATCCCAGCGAACAGTCAACTCCAAGCCTCTCATCCTTGTCATCGGCATAAAGTGGCAGACGGTACAGTCTCACATCCTCTGGAGAACATACATGTGCCAGGGACTCATCTACACACCAACCAGTCTTCCAACAGGAGCCGAGGAGCCAATCTGGGCATCAACAAAAATTGCACCACGCAAACCTTTTAATACCTACCTGGCTCACCCCTAACGATATCCTTCTGCCTCCAGTGAGACTGGGGAAATCCACACTCATTTCTTCCACTGTGGTGGCTGGGAGGGAAGTCAGCAAGGCTTTTTCACTCATACAAACGTTTCCTCCCTGTAGCTCTGACTCCTACCCAAGACACACAGGCTTCCAGAAAGGGACACTGACATAAAACAGTGTCATATTTGCGTTCTGGCTCCTTAGCAGCGATGTGACCATGGGAGTTTGGGCAAGTTATTTAATCTATGTCTCAATTGAACCACATGGAAAATAGAGCTGGTTAAAGTTTCCATATGGGGGCTGGAGAGATGGCTCAGAGGTTAAGAGCACTGGCTGCTCTTCCAG
>LOJH01001390.1:31643-49240 GCA_001685095.1 Ellobius talpinus
GCAAGCATACAGACAGACAGAACACTGTATACATAATAAATAAAATAAATCTTTAAAAAAAATAAAAAAATAAAGTTTCCATATGTCATATGACTGCCGTGTGGATTAAATGGACTGATGCATGAGAAACATCCAGCATGAAACATGAAAGCTCTCAACACCTGTTCTCTTATTTATGTCATTTAGGAGGCTTCGGGGTGCTGCAGAGGAAGCACTTTCAATGCTCTGGCCACTCACGGTCCCTGAAGATCCAGGGTCCCTGCTTCTGCCCCTAGCCCATGTAAGTAACTCAACCCCACCTGCACATGACAATAGGCCACTTTCCAAGTTCTCCACACTCACTCTGTGAAGCTGTCCACTCCATGATTTTGCCAGTTTCTCCCAAACCTCAGCCTCCTTCTGACCGGCTCTCTTTAAGGCGTGAGCCTCCTCCCTGCCTGTGGTGCTCCAGTGGAACCCACCCTAGGCTAATCTTTCTAGTACTTTTACATTTCCTAGCCCCTTTCCCTCCTCCTGCATTGGGTCTTTCAGCGGGAACTCCTCAGTTATATCAGTCAGGGACAGTGAGCCTGGAAATCAGTGTGAGTCCAGAAGAAGAAGTGAGGACAGAGTAGACAGCTCAGGATGCTTCCCTCTTGCTACCACTCTTGTCCTGGGCAGAAACAAACACGTGTTCAGAAGAAGCTTGTCTTTTATGCAAAACAGGCCAGTTTAAAGATGCTGGCTATTACTATAAATGGGGCTATTACTATAAATGGGGCAAAACACTTCTCGGGGTGAAGTGGGTCCCAAGGATGCCCGTTGCAAACCGGGACTCCACCTGGTGAGCGCCTTTATGCTGAAGGCTGCTGGAGAGAGCACACTCCTTGCAGAAGCCATTCTGCCTGTAAGCCCAGCTCTTTGGTGATGTGCTAGAAGTACGGTGGCAGGTGCCTGATGGTAGAGGCAGTGGGAGGAAGGCTGTGAGAAGTCCCGGATGGTGTAGAAGTCACCAAGCATGAGAGAGGGCATAGAAGGAAGACATTCTAGGTACAGAAGAACCTGGTGGGTTTACAAGAACAAGAAACAATCTACACAGCATATGTCAAGACGAGGACAGGGCATTATTATCAAGGGTTTGGCAGCCGATATGGAGGAGAGGCAGGGGAAGGCTGGATAACAAGGGATCTGCCTACTATTCTAAGAAGCATTGCTCCCTGGAAGAGGAAAGCAAAGAGAAATCTTAAACAAGTGATGTAGTCTGGCCATGGGGTGGCTATCTGGAGAGGGGGTCCATTCCATTTCTCTTAAGTCATGAAGATACATGAGATTAGTGCAAATGTTTTCAGCTCCAAGACACATTTAAAAACAAAAGTCAAAGACTCTAATAGCCTAGAATGCCCTTTCTTCTTTCTCCATCCCATGAACTCTGACTCATTCTCAAAGACTCAGCTCAAAAGTGAAATCTGACAGTTTTCCAAATAGGAATTAGTATCTCTTTGTTCCATAAGCTTCTCCTTATTTTGCACATTTCAACTTCTAAAACAAGCAACACTTAAAAACTACAATGATTTATTCGCATTTGCCTCCCCATAAACTAATGGCTCCTTGATCTCATGGCCATTTATTCCTTCCAGGTACACGACGAACATTCCAAGAATCTGTTTTCTGAACAAGTCAAAACTATAGGCTTTTGGATGCTGGGGCTTGCCGCAGATTATCTACAGAATGGACTTAAGCTTTTATTTATCTGTGTTAGAAAGTGATGAGAGGGAAACATACACAGGTGGGTCTTGGCCCTCAAAGGGTGCACAGGTTAGCCTAATCTATCCTGCTTTATTTATGTTTTCAGTCACTCCTTTTCAAATAGAAAGTTCTAGAAATAAACAACCACAAGTCATAAATAACACTGCATATATCTGGTGGTTTGAGAAAGGGTCATACTCTACAAATTCAAACTGGCCTCAAATTTATGGTAATTCTTTTGTCTCACTCTCCAAGTCCTGGGATTATAGGCCTAAGCCACAGTGACCAGCATGAATAATTTTTATTACAGTATGTTACTATAATTGCTATAGTTTTATTTATGAGTATCTTCCTGTGCCTTTATTTTGGGTTTATATGCATAGAAGAAAACTGGATTTAGTCTCATGTGAAATTCCAGGCATCCATGAAGGCTCTGGAACAGGTTTGCCAAGGACAAGAAGGGACAAATGACTTAGGTTAATCGTAATACGCCTCCCCAATCCATACAAGGCCAGGAAAGGATAACTTGAAAGGCTTTTGCCTGCATGGTCTGTTCCCAACAGGCTAACTCAGAAAGGCCAAGGGAATCCAGCCATCTCTGCCTCCAGGGTTCCAGCTCAGTTGTTCTGTGTTTACCAGGCAAACACACCCTTGAACCTCTACAAGCTGTCAAGCACAAGGATGTGCTGCCACTACCTCTGGCCACCATGAAGGGTGCCAAGTGGGTAAAATATGTTCTATGAAATTATAGGCTTCTTTTAGTCTTTCCCAGAGAGGTAATGTCTTACATTTGTTTGTTAGCTCCCCTAAAAAGTTCGCAAAGCTTTTTTACCCCTTAGAGTTGTTCAGAGCAGTTCTTTTACTTTTCTGAATGATGGACGGATGGAGAAAGTTGTCAAGTTTAATATTATTCTTGCTGTGGATTCTCCACTTGGGCTTCACCAAAGGCTCCACAAGATTCGCTTGTTCCCCTCAGTTGTGATGTCTGGATCACTTGGAACAAACATAAGCCAATGAGTGATGCGGCCTTGTTAGTTTTCAGGGTTAACACAAAAACAAAGACTAGGTCCTGGGTCAAGTTCGTGGAGGAGCACACATGGCACACAGCCCTGGTATAGAAAGTGTGAAGGCTCACACAGCTGAAACACATGACTGACAAGCCAAGCGCCCTACTGGGGAGATGGTTCATCTCTAATGGGTAAGGGCTTTAACTTCTAGGAAAGCGTATTTTCTTCAGTCTGGTATCAGTCCAATAATAACATGGAATTCTTACAATTATTTTGTTTAAAAAATCAGAGTTTAATATAGACTCTGGCTTTTTAGTCATGAGTTGATTTGCTCTTTTGGACCAAAAATTACTATGACAGAGGGCAACAGAATCAATGTTCTTTCCTAAGCTGAGAAAGAAGGGCTTCAAATACTCTTAAATATACTTGCAATCTTTTTTTTTTCTTTTTTCTTTTGCATGTGTTTAAAAACAAGGAGAATGCTACTGACATAGCATGTCACGAGTCAGGAATGCTTTAAATGCACATGTTAATGCATGTTTTACATACTGTATAATTTACTCTCAAAAAGCAGCTGGAAGAATTATTTAAAGGGAATGACACTCCATACCTCAAAGAAGAACTGAATTTTTCTTTTTCTTTTTTTTAAAAAGAGAGATGTTTACCAACAGACTGATCTTAAAAAAATAATAGAAAAATAGCTCCATTTTTGTTGAGATGGGAGCATCTCAAAACAGATGGACATGATAATTCATTACAAGACACTTAATTTGATAAAGGTTTCTTGGAACTGCACGTTCAGGGACAATTTCTACTGCAGCTTGAGTTGGCATGAGAAAAGCAACTTAATCACCCAATACAACGTTAACAGCCATAAGGTCTCCAACAGATATGACCTGATGATCTGGGCTAACCAAGGCTGTTTCACAAAGGTCAAAGAAGAGATCTCTGAGTTCCAAGCATAAAAACAGAAGAGGTCCTAACTCCCCAGGAAGACCAGCTTTAATGTGTCTACCTGGGCAGAGTGGGTGTGCTCTGTTGATAGCCCCTGACCCAGCACTCCCACCCTAACACGAGGCTAAACACCCCAGAGACTGAAAAGGTGGGTCTCTGGAGATAAGAACTGTTTAGAAAAACTTTGAGAAGCTCAACTCACTCCCCCAGGATCTAAACTTTAGCAGACAGAATGCTGAGTGACCCCAACACTGTCAGCTACAATTGCACTCAACAGTAAGCTAATCGACATCGTTTTCAGTAGGAAGTGAAGCATATTATTTAAAATTGTAACTAGGGCAAATAAGAGGACTTAACAGTAAGTATTCCCCATCATTTTCCGTGTGAGTGTCTTTTAGAGTTCTCTGGTTTCTTGGTCTAGGTGTAAAGGTGGCACATGCCTGGACTCAGTTTTCATTACGTGGTGGAAAACAAGTCTATAATGGGGCATTTCCCTTGAGGGCGGGCTACTGATGGTGTGCGCCTCTATCAGATGGCCTTCTAGAGACCCAGAGCCTTCTGCAACGTCATCGGTGATACTCAGAAACTGCTGAGCCCTTTCCTTTCACTAAGCACCACACCCTACGCCAACCCAGCGTTCTGTTCCCTGTCTTCCCTCAATGAGTCTCTGTTGAACTGTTTTAACAGATTTCAGCATTTTCGAATTGGTACACCTTGTTTTCACTCACTGCAGCTATGTGGTCAGATTAATTTTTATTAACTTACATGCTTCTGAGGGGAAGGAGCACCCTGCCAAGGATTCCATTCAGCTGGCCTCATCTGGGATGAGTCCACTTCAGGCTGCGAATTCTGGAACTCCAGAACACTCCTTCCCCAAACGTCTTTATCGACTCCCGAACACAGTGTGCTAGCAATCGGCTAGAATTCTATTATCATCACACAACCAAGCACTAGCAAAAATGGATTTTCTCACAAGTGCAAAGAAATTGGGATTGCAGAGGTGGGGACACCTTAGATTTCTGAACGGAAGCAGCTGGGGGCAAAGAAATAGATCTTGTCTTAAGGAAAGGCATTTCAAGACCTTCGTTCTGGCCATGGCTGTGTTATCATGTGTAGGTTATCATCTTTGATTTAATCTAATTTCCCTTCCTAAAGTGGGGAACTGTTCTGACAGTACAGCATGGGGATAGGAAACTGTCTTAGATATCAGTCGGTGTTTCAGAGGAGAGAAGTCAAACTGAGCCTCAAACGAGGGGGAAAAAGAGCCCTTCACATAGAATATTTATTTTAAGTGATATAATGGGCTAATTACAAAATTAGTAACAGAGGACATAAAACTCTCCTAAAATATAATTGTGATACACACACACACAACTAAATGTGAAATACAGAGGTATTAAGAACATACAGCTGAATGAAGGGTGACAGAGAAGAGAGATAAGTAGTTGGAAACTCAGTAGAAATGAGTCTTCAGAGAAGGGAAACAATGTGCACATGGGTCCGGGTCCAGGGGGCAGCAGGCATCCATGCTCAGAACACATGGGGAGTATGTAAGGCACTAAGGACCGCACCCCCATACACACACTGGAGTCCTTCCCATAGCACACATACCAAGGCAGCTGACAGAGAAGGCCACATTCCATTGTCGAATAGCAATTTAATACAGTAAATCCTTATTTGTAGATTCAGCCTTTGGCCAGATGTCATCCACCCCCTTTCCTTAGGAACTGTCTCTTCACAGATGTCAAAAGAAAATGTAGCTAGCAGTAATCAGTGAGCTGTCTATCAAACACACAATCACCTACTTCGCCTGCTTACCACACAGCTTTGATTATCTAACCAGTGCTGACCACCAAGGCACGAGGAACTAGCCTAGTAGTTTGCGTGTTTCATTCTGCCTTTTCTAAGAAAATGCAAGGATAAAAAAGCAACCATCTTTCTCGCGTGACTTCACTGGACAGTCCCCTTCTGTCACCATGTGACTCTACTTATTGCTTCATTATCTTCCTGAGTCCTGGAATTTTGAGGGCTTTCTTTTCCTCTTGCTTTCCCTTAAGAAGTTCCTAACACAAACTTCTTGGGTTTCATCCGATTGAGAAGATTGGGGAAAGTCAAAAAACTCAGAGGTGGAAGCTACTTTTAAGATCACGCAATCCGGCCGGGGTAGTGGTGGCACATACCTTTAATCCCAGCATTTGGGAGGCAGAAGCAGGTGGATCTCTGTGTTCGAGGCCACCCTGGGTGCTACAAGAGCTAGTTCCACAACAAGCACCAAAACTTGAACAAAACCCTGTCTCAAACAAACAAACAAAAAACCCATGCAACCCTTTCCTGCCTTCCATTTTGGCTCAGAGAGCAAGAAAGTGAGAAGTTTCCTCAGTTCACAGTGAGGTAGACCTAGTTCATGTGACATATTGAGTATCCTTCAGCTACCACGTGTCGTGCACGGGTGGGCACACATGTGCTCACTGACAACAATCACTAAGTAACGGTCGAGTCTCCTGAGTGGTTGGACAGGGGAAGTTATGAGCGCTGAAAGTGATGTGGTCCACAGGGGAGAGGGGACACTGTACCTGGTGGCTCACGCTCACCCAGGCACAGGCCGCTGCTGCTCTAGGCAGGGAGCTTCCACTTCTACACACGTCGCCTGTGAGATCGGATCATGGTGCAACTTCTCCGATTAGGTTGAACGGCAAGATTCAGCCTAATCCACTGATCTTTACTTCATTTCTCATGTGCTGAATACATCCCCAATTTTTTTTTGGTGAAAACAGGAGTCATATATTAACATTTTTGCCAAGATAATCTAAAATTTTTAATTACCTTAGAACTGAAAAAAATTAGAACTTATAAATCTTGAGCTAAAAATAAAAACAAGATTTTTGGATATAGCTTCTCAGAAAGTAAGAGATCTCAATGCTCTGGATCTTAGTTCTGGAAGAGAGTCAGGCCCTTTGGTCAAGAGAGAAGCAGGAGCCAAAAGGGAGCTTGGGAACCTGGCTTTCGCAGCATACACAACCCAAGACAAAGCTATTTTAAGTTTCTGGATATCATAAACAATGACTTAATTTATTTTGAACTCAAAATAACTGGCTTGGATTTTTTTCTCAATAACTTTTAAGAAAAACATATTTATAGACAGAAATTGATAACATAATGTTTCAGAAAGAAGAGTTTATGACAACTCATTAAATTTAGAATGAGTGACTATCATTCATCTTCTCAATAAACATACAAAAATATCAGAAGGCATGGAATGTTCTAAATAGTAATTCAGTTAACTTCCAGTAAGGTGCAGAGGAATCACTGCCCCAAATTTTAACAATTTAATGTCCTGTTAGTCTGTATCCTTAAAACTAAAAAATGATAGCGGCAAAGTGAAAGCTCCATGAACTGGAGCATGGACACTGGAGCCGGCAACGTGCCCTTAGAGTAGGAAAACAACAACAACAGAGAGTGACCTGGAAGCTATCTCGACAGACAGTCCAGCTGGGCTAAGGGTTAGGCTTGGCAGAGGAACATGGACTCACGCTGTGCATCTCAGGTACATCCAGCCTCCAGACACAGCAGGTAGATCCACTTCTCTCGGACAAGATGAATCGTGATGGAATTTTTCTATGTCACATCCTTTAAAGATTGCTTTTTGTGTTAAACATGGTCCTAGTTTTGGGAAATAGTTGTTCTGGCATCCCCTCCCCAAACACCTCAATGACATTTTCTGTTGTCTGAGCGAGAAAAACCCAGTATTTCTTAGGGAGAGCCGATCTGAGTTACAGTAACTAAAATGAGGTTTACAGCTGAGGTTGTACTTAGAGGCCTTTAACACCTGTCTGCGCTGAGACGAACTGTCAAGAGGGAGGGGCAAAGTGCTGAGGACGTAGCGAGTTTAACTATAAAGCTGCCTAGATTTCAGAAGACCCAGATGCCCAGAGCCAAAAGCACACTAGTTTTTAGAACAGGGTCACTCACCTGCAAGATTTCAGCAACTTTCTTTAACCAGAAAGTCAGGTCTAAAGGTTACCTATTTTTGTTAAATGCATACTGTGGTGAATTAAAAATGGCCAGACATTCTTTGATGCTTCTTCCATCAAAAGGAAGACTCTACTCTGCTGCTCTTTGGATAAGAGCTTATCCTGTGACCTGCTTCCACAAACACAAAGTGGCAGGAGCAGGGATGTCCACATCTGGGTCTCTAGAGATGCTTGCTGTGACACTTCCTCCTTCTGGCACACGTGAAGCAGCAGTTTAGGATGGAAGATCAGACACAAGTTGTCCTTCAAGTCATCCCAGTGGGGTTCCCGAAACATAAACGGCACCCAGACCTATATGCCTAGAACGGCTTAGCTAGCACCAAGAACGGTGAAACACAGAAGGTCTTTTGCTTTCTGTACTGCTCGTGGGGATGGCAATGCAAAACTGAAATACATATTTGTCGCTAATTTGCACTTTGCTGATACAGACATAAGCTTACATCGCTGACTTATCATTCTGTTTTAACAACAACAAGAAACATCACAAAACTACAGAAGAAGGAGCACAGGGATTTTAAAGATCCTGATTCGAAGACAGTCTGGTTCTGCCCTTCATTTCAAGGAGCAGCTGTGGTTTTACACAAGTCAGTCATTCTTTAGATTTCCATTTTCTAGACTGTAAATTCCATATGGTGTTAGAGAGATGATAAAATGAGCAAAGGGTTGGTAATTATCAAGGTATGTGACACAGTTAAGCTATGTCTGTTATTGCTGTCCCCACACTGTTTAAGGACAGCTTTCCCAGCTCTACAAAGACAGCATTTGCATCGATGTACACAACACATTGGTTGTTTTGTTGCAAATCCCCTGTGCATGGCAGCATCTGTACAGGCACACACCGTGCACACACTCATGGACACTATATGCACAAAGGGTCACAACCTTATAGGACATTCTGTTTCTCTTTCTGTTACTGTGTGGTGGTGTCCAGACCAGATTAAGGCCCCCAGATGCAAATTCTTAACTTTTTCTGTCTTCTCTTAGAAAGTATGATGAGTTAGCTGCTGAAATCACGGAGTGGAACCAACAGAAAAGGGCTAAAAGGATTCAGTGTGCCTGCAACTCTGCACCAGGTTGCAGAGTACTGATCCTCGGTCAATGGTTAATTCTTTCACACATACACATGATAGACATCTATTGCCTTAGGATCCACATGAAGAGAGCAGAAACTGAAGACTTTGAAACCTAAAGAGAAAGCCAGGATGCTTCAAGAGGCTCCTTTTACAAAGGCCAGTGGCAGGCCAGGAAAGAAGTGTGTGTCAGTGGCAAAAAGTGTTATCCAGGTATGATAAGAACACCCAGAGAGCGGAGTCCTTCCCTTGTAAGACCTCACTTGTGTTTGATGATTCAGTGGAATAAAAGCAGGCCACTTGGGAGGAGACTCACAAGCTGAGCAGGAGCTCACACAGAAACGGGCAGCTGGGGGCCTGACTGAGTCAAACAGCCTTGCTAAGAAGAGCTGGAAGGTCTTTATGAGAGGAGAGTAAAGCCATGAGAGAAGTGGTTACTCCCCGTGAAAAGTATATTTTTACTGCTAGACTTTCAGCTACTTTACCCTTCTCTGCCCTAAAAGACTCTCCTGCCTGAATTCTCTAACAACTGGCTTTGCTCTAAGTTCTTAGCCAAGGTCTTTACAAGCAGGTAAGAAAGTCAAACAATCATGATAGCATTTTATATATTTCATCCTGGTTTCTGTTGTGATGGAAACATGTTTCTCTCATGAGAACAAAGGTTTCTCTTAAAATGCTATTACTATAAATTAGGCAATTTTCTTTTTATTTCTATTTTTATATGTTTGCTTGGGTTTTCATTCTTTGATCACAGTATAACCTATAAACTTCTTTAATAAGCGAGACCCTGGTTCATATGCTAAGCTATCCTGAACAGACTTAAGCAACAGACCAAGTATATATATATATATATATATTCTGCATTTACCAGTATTAATGCACACACAGAGGAAATACAACATGATTGCTGACCTCTAGAAACATTCTTCAGCTAGTGAGATAAGACTTTATGTATGGAAAATTAAATAAAGGTGCAAGGAAATGTGTGATTAACTGACAGCATGGAAAAGGATATTCTTGGAGTTCCCAGGGGGCAGGACAGGTATCACGTGAAAGATGAAGACCTTGTGGATAAAGTGGAATTCAATTGGAATCCTGCAGGATGAGTAGTATCAGAAAAGGTGGAATGGAGAGATAAAGGTTGACTCATGCTGTGTTAGGGGAGGGCAGTGCTAGGAGGGAGCCATCTTTCTGTAGTACTGGGGTGTAGGAGAGCTTAAGGAAAGGGTCTGGGAGCAAGCCAAGGCTTTTAAAGTGAGATGCACAATAGTAGCATTATGAGCAATGGCAAGGGGATAAAGAAGCTACAAGTGTTCTTTTTATTCTTACTTAACATATGCATTACCTTGGCTAAGCATGGGCTTGTTTGCTCATTCATTCATTCATTAATATACTGGCCATATTATTCTTTTGTACTAGAAATCACAAATACCCACATTTCTTTGAGAATCACAAAATAAAAAGGAAACATCCTAATGATTTCCATGTATTATAAATGTGTTATGTAAACAGATGAATGAGGAGTTACAAGGGAGCAGAAGGGCACACCAGAGACATCGAAGATCGAAAACACCTTAAAGAGAGGAAAATGGAATCCTCAAAAGACCGCAGATGCTGTCCAGGTCAAAGAAGAGAAACACTATATGGAGAGAGGCGGCTGGAAATGCAGAGTTCCTGAGCATGAGAACACTCGGGGAGAGCACTGATTTGGGCAGGAACAAAGGGTGAGTGTGTAGCAGGGAAGGGGACAAGCATGGGTCACTGGCTATCTACAACATAGGAAGGTAAGAGCTGTGAGAACGTAGTCCTCCCTGCAAATAATTGACAGCAGGGCTTTGATGACTTCCTTCTCTGTGCTTCTGCGGTTGCACCATTTACCTTGGACCGTTCTTCAGCAGAACGCCCAAGTCACAACTGCATTAATACAATAATCACCACCCTGAGGCTTCTGTTTACTAGAGTCGCAGAAGCTTAGGGATGAAACAGAAAGCATCTAGTGCAACCTCTGTTCCAATGTAACATTTCTTCTAAGCACGGCTGGCAGGCAGCCATCCAGATGGGAAGAAATCTAACCAGCACCAGGAACTGGAGTCGGCCGCAGAAAGCAGCGTGACTCACTGCTGAGCGTTATTAGTTGTGAGGTTTTCTTCTTAAGCTGAGATTTAGTGTTTTCCCACAGATCCTATACATTTTACCCAACAAGAGTGACTGGGAGAAAAAGTCCCCTGTACCTCCAACATACAAAAGGTGCTAATAACAGCTGTAAAACTGAGTTCAAAGTTGTCCTGTTCCTTAACTCAACGACAGGCCTGTCTGGCTTTGATTAATTAGGTTCTCTGATGATGAACCATCTTCTTTTTCATGAAGGCCTTGCAGGGACATCTGTGACTACTAGTATTGCTCCACTGTTTTTGCTGGTGATTGGTTATACCTATGTGTGCATGGGTGTTCACCCTTTGCACACATCGCACAGAAACAACATCCTAATGTCACAGGGAAGTCGCTGAACCTCTTTAACACACCACTTTCACAGAACTCTTGGTTATCCACTTTATGACAGAGCATAAAGGACATGTCTGAAAGAACCCTAGGTTTTGGATAAGAAAAAGGCCAGGACACTAAAGACCTAATACATTTCGTTAGCAGAAAGAAGAAAAAAAGCAATTATGAAAACAAACTCTAAGTATCTACTCTGATTATTGAAAAAGGAAACTTATTGTAGTGGTTCATCTAATCAACCTGATGGGATTGAGAAGGATCTAGATCAGTGTTCTCTGTCTTCCTAATGCTGTGACCCTTTAATACAGGTCCTCATGCTGTGGTGACCCCCAACCACAAAATTATTTCATTGCTACTTCATAGCTGCAATTTTGCTGCTGTTACGAATCGTAATGTCAGTATCTGACATGCAGGATAGCTGATATGTGACCCCCAAGTGGGTTGTGACCCCCAGGTTGAGAACTGCTGGTCTAGGTGATAGGTAAAACACAACTCTGAGTGGGTCTGGGAGGGAGGTCACTGCCAGAGAGGACTAACTAAGTGGGGGAGCCTTGCCTTGAATATGGATGGTACTATCACATAGGCTAGAGTCCAAAGGAACAGATGGGAGAAAAGTACGGGGTTCCCTAGTCAAACAATCTCTCTTCTCTACTCCCTGGATGCCATTTGGTGAACTGCCCTGCAACACCCTCCTCCTATGACAGAACAAAACCTCTGAGATCATGAGCTAAATCTCAAAGATTTGGTCAAAGCATAGAACCCCACCTAACACATGGTTACTTTAACTATGGGCTACTTATACTTACATATTCCTAATTCATAAAGCCATTCCTATAACCAAAACTACTCATGCAGTAAGTCTAAACGCTAAATGCCAAATGCCTGGTACTAGGACAGGACTGGAGCAGAAGTTATAGATGTAGGTAAATAAGGAAGGGTTTCAGCTTTTGGTATTCTATGTAGAACAGAAGTGGTAAGAAAGGAAATGTCCTTATTACAAAGATGACATAAAGGGCTAGAAAGGACGGAGGAGGTAGTGATGACAGAGAAGAGGGACAGGTATCATGGGTAAGGGGAAGCAGATTGCAGACCCAGGTTCCCTGAAAGCAACGTACTGTTGACTAGCATCACTGTGATACTCTGTAGAGCAACAACAGCAGACCCAAGGGCTCTCAGGGTCTAGAGACCTCATTCAATAGTGTTCAATGGATGCCCTGTTACTGACATTAAAATGATGGTGGCTTATCTCCCACAGCTAAAGGGAAATGTGTCTGATGCTCAAAATTACTGTTAAGAATTCAGACACCCTTTTGCCTCAGTACGAAATGGGTCCTGGGAGATGCATGACTCCACATATCCAGACCCCTTCTGATGAGCTCTTTGAAGCAGTCAGTGTTTCATAACACTGGGCACTTGGCTTATATACCCACAAGATCTGCTGCAAAGGATCAAATAGCATGTTCTGCCTCCTAATCTGTGCACGGAGGGGAAAGCGTGCCTACTTACTTCCTAGTCCTCCAAGTGCTTTCAGGAAGAGTCTTAATCCTTAAGATTAATGGCTTAACCTGATGACACCTGGCTTTGATGTGAGGAGAGACATATGTAAATAGCAAGTAATAGTAACAGTCCAGCGGTTTCTCCAGAGAAACAGGCAAGGATTGGGTTTCCCAAAGGAAAACAAGCTGCAGGCTAGAGAAACTGTCCCGGGGATGGTGCTAGCAAATAAGTCAGAAAGGAAACTTGAACCGGTGACAAACCAACCTTGCCGGCAGGGTACAGCAGCCATCCGCTGTGAGCCGCACTTGAGTTTCGTAGCTGTCCAGGGGGCACACGGCCTGCTGGACAGGGGGGCACTCCACGGTGCTGCAGTCCACGCTGAAAACTGAAAGGGGCAAACAGAGAAGCACTGTTTATTGTGACATCTACTTGCATTTTGAATCCCCAAATGAAATAACGACTGTCAACAAATTCCCTGAAACCCAGAGGGCCCTTCTAGTGTTTTCCTTTCAGTCACTGAGACGGAAGAGTGCGACTGTGCTGCATCTCAAACAGGGGACAAGAGTTAGGATGAGAACAGAGGGAGACCATGGAGTTATACGGATGGTGATGGACAGCGAGAAGAGTTTCTGACAGAGCCGTTCAAGAGATGGGCCTGAAGCGTTTACCTAACAGGAAAACTAAAATTAAGAAAGAAAAATAATAGGAAAAAGATTTTAAAAACTGATCAGTCATTAGAAACTTGTGAAGAAGAAACTACTACAACCTAGATCTAGTCACAGACTACATTAGAAATGCTGGCACTAGGGTAAGGCTGTTAGATACACTATAAAGCGAGAAACAGCTGCGACATGACAAGAATTCCAATACTGGCAAGGAAGGTGAGTAAACAGTCAAGTGACGGAGGGCATGCTTCGAAGCCAAGGCGGATGGGAGGGACTGCCAAGGAAGAAAACTGGGGCTGTTTCCTTATAAAACATCTGCCATTCGGATGTGTGTATTTATCCAAAATTCTGTTTTATATATGTGTGCTTCTAAATGTACAACTTCCAAGTGACACACGCATCTGCAAATGAGGCCTCGGATCGTCTCTCAGGGAGCGAAGCAGGGAGCTATAGTACCACAGTCTTCCCCAACAGCTTCCTCAAACATACTTGAAGAAAATAAAGATGGAAGAGAAAAGGGCTGGCTTACTCCATGACGGCGCTCATGCACCAGGAAATTATCTCTCTGGCTCTTTGATTAGAGTCCTGAAGTGAGACACTAGCCCCAAGCAGCAAGCCATCTGAGCACAAGTAAGAATGCTCATTTGGTAGTAGTGGAGAAGCCCTGGAGGAGGGACCTATTGCCCTCTGACGCAAAGGGGCAATGCTGCCCAGCCAGCTTGCGCATACCTGGTTTGCACTCAGAGAGGTCACAGCACTCTCCCGGCTTCCCTGAGGCTTTGGACACTAGAATGTTCAGGTATCCCGGCTGGCAGACTTTGCGCAGACAGCCCGCAGGGTCACACACGCAGCGGCTGGGTAAGGGACAACACTCCCCAGGAGGAGCATAGCCCTCGATCAGAACGGAATCTTCAGGGCAACGTGGAGAGAACTGGACTTCACAGCGTGCCTTGGAGCAATCTGGCTTCTCTTCTAAATGGGAGAGAAAGAATTTAGCTCATGCCCAGGGTGGTGTGGGGCACTTTAGTGGGAAGAACAGATCGTCCCAAGTCTATTTACTATGCAAAGAGCAGGGCAGCAAAAGAAGTCTGGTGAAAATCTCAACCACGGGAAATCTCTCCCAAGAGCTGCCCGTGACACCAAAATACAGGCCCTGAAGTTCCATCCCTTGCTCATGGTGTACAGTCAACACCTACTACAAAGCTCAAGGGGACGCAAAGGGAAGGCCTCATGTGGCTCAGACTCAGGTCTAGACTAACTGTGAACCCAAGGGTCATGAGGTTTCTTTCTTGATAGTGATATATATAGTGACAGAAACAAGCCCTGGCTTCTCCAGGGACTGAAGACAATATGAACGATACCAGACATGAAGAACTTGACCTCCAAATGGGCTTCGATGAAAGGAGCTGATTAAGATATGCAATTTTATGACGTGGCAGCTGAACAAGACAATGAGCCACCTTCCCCCGTCATTCTCCTACACGGCACGTCTGGCCCACGGGATGCACCTGTCCATGCAATGCCACCTGCTGACCCATGGAGACAGCTCAGTCTCAGAGATGGGGAAAGTAACAGTGGGCTTTACCCAGCAAGTGTAAGAGTGAGCAGCGGAGTCCGAGCTCATCAAACTGGAGTCCTCAGGCTATGTTCTTGGTTTAAGCTTTTAATAGACCCACGGCCTCGAGGAAAAGACTGCAACAATCTAAAACTACTAAAGATGGTGACCTTTGAAGAGGGTCAGGGTGTTGGGAAGATGTTAGTGAAACAAAGCCACACGGTGCTGTAGTGACCACTTCCGCAACCTTTAACTGACTTTGCTAAACTAAAACCCAGAGATGGCACCACAGAACAGGATTGAAGTCAAGAGTTTCCTTAATTGTGTCTGTGTGTGTATACCAAAACAAACCAACCAACCTAAGGCAGAAAATGCAAGGAACCCGCCTAATCAGTGAAAAAGCAAGGGCCAAGGCACCACTTACATTTCACTCAGCTCTGGATAGCACAGATGTAACTGTCATTCCCAAGCCAAGCCTGCTTCTTTCCGACTTCTCTCCCTCAAAAGCCTCGTGTAGCAGAGGTGAATCTGGAAGTCCTCATCCTTCTGCCTCCACTTGCCAAGTGATGGGATGATACCTGGCTCTTCCTCTGCTCACTTTCCAACCTGGCTGCCTCCCCTTTCACTTTCCTGGTCGCCTTCCTTGCTTAACTACTCGTCTAGCTAAAACACGTGTGAGATCTCCCACGCTTAGAATCCTAGAAAATGCATCCAGAACTATTTACTGAGTGCCAATTGATTTAGCAGTTTGGGATAACCAGGAGAGAGAGAAGGGGGAGAGGGGAGGGAAAGATTAAGATTGATTCTTGCTCTCATCTGGTCTATGAGGCAGTAAAGGGTGACAGAAAAGCGATCGATATTATAAACAGCAACAGAGAGTTCTAAACGCTCTGGGAGACAGACAGAGTAAGGGGAGCTAAGACTGCTGAGGAGGAGGGGCAGCTACAAGGTGCAGAGCAAGCATGGAATGAGATGAGCGCTACAGAGATACCCAGAGGAGCCTTCCAAGAAAGGTGACGGAATCTTTACTGTGCAAGAGGTCCCCTCTTGCAATTGTAAGGCTTTGGGATTGTGAGTAACAGGAGACACGGGGAAGGGGGAAGTAAGAGGCGGAGAAGGATCTGGAGAGAGGAAAGAAAGCCAAATCCATGCACTGTTTACTACAGTTAACAACGTGTTGGACACGGAGATGACTGTCATTAAAGGTCATGCGACGTGCTTTCTGTCACACAACTTATAGCTGCACCCTACTTTTCCTGTTGGACAGAAAGCAACTGTACCACACCTCTGCTTCAGTCAGGTAAATAGTCAAGTGCAAGCCCTGCCCTGTCTACCAGTTGCTGCCATCAAACCAACAGCCAATGAGCTTAAAGCAGAGTGGAAAGTGAAAACAGCTTCTGGCCTAAGGGTAAACTTCAATAGCAGAACACACACACACACACACACACACACACACACACACACACACACACACTACTGCTGATGTCCTGGGAATTCTCTAAGCTAGTATCTGCTCCATTTTGCAGGTAATGAAATCAAGGT
Organism: Ellobius talpinus; assembly: GCA_001685095.1. Taxonomy (NCBI): domain Eukaryota; kingdom Metazoa; phylum Chordata; class Mammalia; order Rodentia; family Cricetidae; genus Ellobius; species Ellobius talpinus. Next base: position 48,189 of record LOJH01001390.1, read on the forward strand.
TCAGGCAGGTTAAGCTAATTGCCCAAGTCTATACGGCTGGTGAATGGGCTGGGGTGAGCTGACCCTGGTCCATCTGGTCCACGAACCTCTGGTATGATATGACTCCTGTCCTAGGATTGTCTGGTGTTGAAGGTGTTCAACTTTGGCCTTGACCTTCTTCCCTTCTGAGTTGATTTATCTGGGCTCAACTTCTTTCCTGACTGGAAATGTGGTTTCTGATAAGCCCTCACAGCTGAACTTTCTCCTCTCCTAGGAGCCTCAGCGCCTACAATCATATATGTGGGCCACCCAGGTCTTAGCTCCACTCTCAAAACACCTAGCCATCTACTTTCATACAAAAGTTCCTAGGAACTACCTTGCAAAGAGAAGGTACGTCAATGACGAAGAGTCTACATTGAGAATCTTCCCCCACTGCATCAGCATAGGGATCCTCAAAGAGCTGAGAAATAGAAGGTTAATCTTGGCGATGGGGCTCAGCTTGGTCCTTGTAAAGTACATCCAATAGGACTGCTTATCTGGCAGATGCTAACACTGATTTATAATAAAGAAAAGCCCCAAATCTACCTACAAAGAGCACTGAATTATTACATTTGCTTATTTATTATAATTGATTTATTTGTTTGAGACAGGTCTGGTGTAGGTCAGGTTGCCCCAAACCAGCTATGTAGCTCAGGATCACCTTGAACTTCTGATCTTCATGTTTCTTCCTCCCAAGCGCTGGGACTGTGGTATGGACTGCCAGGCCTGGTTTTATGGGATTCTGGGGATCCAACTTAGGAAGTCCCGTACATAAGTACTCTCTGAGCCCCAGCTCTACATTCTATTATAGTCATATTCTCTGAAGATTTGTAATATATAGTTAAGGCTTTTCAAACATATTCTTCCATGTTTTCCATAAAATCCAACTTATTAGCTCTCGATAGTTACTTGACTCTTGATACTCTTTAACAATGTCACTTCTTAAAGTATGTACGGCATGAGAGCCGCGTGAGCTTCTGCAGCACACGGGGGCCAAGGCAGGCAACCTAGGCAGTATTAACTGTCAGTGAACA